>ML815165.1:158858-186766 GCA_009831015.1 Picea engelmannii
GTGTTTTTTCTCCCAACAGTGATGGGTTGTTTACAAAAAATAAAAAGTATATAAAGGCCACAGGGTGAAACATTCCCTGTGAGAATTATCAAAAACTGTTTGCAAAAAAATATGGGAACAATCTCCCAAATCTCTATTTCTAACTAAGACTAACAACCTAAACCAAAACTATGTAACAAAAAGCATGTTTTAAACTACCACAGCAGGTCCAATTCTCATTGAAATTCGTGTGTACCTGTAGATGGACAAGAATAAACAAGTTTAGATAGTGTTTAGTTGTAAAATCAACAAAAATCCAACTTTTATGACTAGCTACAGAATCTCACGATTCTGTAGCTAGTCATATTTACAAACAAAATCGTTTTAAATTAATCCAATGATAACATAAATGTATGCGATCTATCAAACAAAACCTTAATTACTAATTCAAAGAAAATCAAATCATTCATGATAAAACAAACCAAATCTTTTATGCCATTTAAAAACTAACAGAATCGTTTTTGAATCAATTTAAACAAAACAGAACTATATTTGATTTATCCGACAAATATTTTATACTAATTCAAAGAAAACACAATCGGCTATGCTAATTCAAAACAAACCAAATCATTCAAAAATCAATGTTGAAATAACATACCTTGGCTCTAGGGATATGATTCGGTCAGGATAATTTCGAGTTAACAATGGCAGTGGTTGCCTCAACATTTTTGAACACGATAGAACCCGTGGTCTTTTGCCTCTTATCGTTGGCTTGCAGTCTATCATTTTCCTTATACAACACAGTCACCCGGTCCTCCAAGGACTTAATTTTAGATTGCAATAGAGGGACATCTGTGTAGTATCGTTCTATCCAAGAGTTGCATTGAGTGCATTGTTGTTGATCGGGCCGAGTCACTACAAATGAAGCATCTTTTAAATTACCAGGGGTTTCACTGTCAAACTTGATCCCAGGGAAGTTAGGGTCATCCTTAAGGCACGGTGGGAGGTTGGACACATAGTCATAGGGTTCAATAGAACAGAGGCTGTGTGAGTATGGGTACTCCTTGGTCAAAAATCGCTCAATCTCAGAATCCGAGTCTTCACTCAAAACAATTGGCTTATGGTCTGTGTTTTGTTTGGGCTTGTTACGAGGACACCTAGATACCCAGCGTGCAACCTTCTTACCTCTGTTGTTGACATCTGTATTACCCTTGCCTTTTTTTCTTGCAGGCCTCTTTACAGTCTTAGCATTGTCTTTCGAACATGGGTCAGGCAGGGTGTCGGGTAGGTCAGCGTTGGGGCAGGTTGAGGGTTCAACAGCGGGTAGGAGGGTAGGAGGTGGCACGGCAGGCCTGACAAGGGTTTCGGTGACCATAGTCTTGTCCACTTGACCACATTCAGGAGTGGAAAATCCATTCCTCAATAAGAAAACTTCCCAACAGTCACCACTCAAACTCAAGTGATGAACAATAATGATTTTAATCAAATAGTGATGGAAGAGGCTAGAGTCATCCTTCTCCCTCTTAAATCGTTTATCCATTTTATACAGACTACGTAGGAGGTAGTGAGGCATATTCAAAGGGAAATCTATGAAATTCATAAGCAGCCTAAGATGGTAAAGAAACACTAAACCATATCTACCTTCGCAAGTAACGAATTGCTTAATAATGGCCAATAAATCATGCCACCTAGACTTAAGGGCCGTGACTGGCATACCTTTATCACAACTGATAATTTTTCTTGAGGTAAACAGGAGCGGCCATGGCACTTCATCCACCTTCGAATTCTTAAACCACCTCTGCCCTTTAGCTGGCAAACCCGTGGCTGAGATGAGGAATTCTTCATTCAATTCGAGCTGGATGTCTCCAACTTCGGCCCTATATCCATCGAATGTGAGGGAAAACTGTTGAGCGACCGTGAGGTTGAAACCCTCAAATTTTTGGATGAACACTAACCAGACATTACTCTCCAAGTCCTCACGAGCGTTGTCAAATAAAATCAGCGTTTGGATGCCATTAGGTCCTATGCACACTACAGGGGCCATGGGAGAGAGCACGCATTCAGCAGGGTAAACGGTGAAGCGGTTGCACAGGGTAGACACAGGATCGATTCCCACAGTTTTCTCAAAAAAAATAGAGGTAGCCTGAGATGCAAGGCAGATGTTTAATGTCTATGCGTGTGAGGGTGGTGAAATGAAAAGAAACCATGCAAAACATTCATTTTGATATGTACAATCGATGGTGCCTTGGTAATTCAAATCATTCACATCACAATCCAAATATTTTGACCCAATATCAAATAGATTATTCGCATACTCATCGAAATCCATAACATTCATAACCAAAATATTTTGACCAAATGAAAAATCAAATAACCATTTGAAAACCATAGTGTTCATAACCAACAATTGGTCAACAATAGTATGTGTATGATTTAAAACAAAAAAACATTTTGAATATAGCACCAAAGATTTGATCATAAAATTTATGCATTGTATGAAACCATTGCACCAAGGATTTAATCAAAGACACCAAAACTCATTGCATCGTGAATTTATAAATTGAAACCATGTCTATAAAAATGCAAAGTAAATAAAGGTTTAGTGTTTTAACACATGTATGACCATTATTGAGTTAGAGGTGAAATGACCACATAAACAAGAGTATTCATAATAATCCAATGATGATTTTAATGCCATCGACATAACTTGCGACTTGATGTTTTCACGCTTGCAGTCATGAAAATGAAAACAAAAGGCAGGTGTGTGAATGTGCAAGATAATAGTGTCGTTTTGTTTTAAAGATTTGCAACGAGTATTGAGGGTTCAAAACCCTTGTGTAGGCAGCTTGTAAGGAAAAGATAAAAATGCAAAATGGTTTCCAACAGGTTGATAACAACAATTAGAGTATTGGGAGAGAGGGGATGCCCTAGTGGGGGAAAACTCCTCTCGATGAGACAAATCAACTTCAAGCAAGAGAACTTTCAAAAATTCCAAAATTATGTTTCCCGAGGCAATGATTTTATATCTCCAATGCAAAAAAAGAGTATGACTAGTGCCTTTACTATTGGGTTAATGGAGTCAAAAGGAGCTTAGAGAAGCTACCTCCTTGGGGATGTAAGCCCTTTTACTTCCCAAGGCAAGTTTATCTAGGCTAGGGTTTAGGCTAAACAGGTGTATGCCCTTATACTTCTTCTAGCAAACCCTTGTCTAAGAAATAAGATGAAGCATAAAGTGATGAAGACTAAGGTGGGGGTGTATGCCTTTATACTTCCCACCTAGTTCCTAGCACAATAACCTTGACTTGAAAAACATGATAGCAAGAAAGTAAAAACCATACCAATTCAAGGAAAGATGCCAAGATAATCCACCACAATAGCAAATAATAGCCTTCCAAGGCTAGCACATCACTTCTTCCATCAACCATTCATAATTATATCCATACACAAGTGCACAAGAGATAAAAGAGCTATGGGGGGAGAAAATTTCAGACCAAGTCTCTCACAAGAGGGAGAGTTATGTTTGAAATGAGATCTTATGATCTCTATTTATACAAAAATTAGCTAACATAGCTTGTCCACAAAATAAGGAGTAAAACAAAATCTTAGGGGTCAAAAACCCTAATCTTTCCCCCATAACAAAATAATATTAAACAATTCACTTAAAATTTTACTTTTTTCACAAATTAAACCCTAATTTAGGAGGACGTCACCCCTTTAGGGGTCGTTTTTCCACTTTGAGGAGGTCGTTGGTGTTGGAGAAGCATGGATGGGCCTCCAAAGGCCATGTGTCAAGAATCTAGGCATTCATACCATGGTGAAGACCCTCTTCTCCTCAAAACATCCATGTGTCAAAGAGTGGCACCTCACCACCATGCCCTAGCCCCCAAGGTCATGGCGTCAAGCTCAAAAGTGGGACATTTTACCCCTCCTGGGAAAATAGTTTGGCAATCAATGGGTGGGCTAGGTCGCCCAACCCATCATCAAGGTCGTCCAAGTCATCTCTCTCTCATCTGGCATGAAGGCCTCTAACATCCAACTTGTGGGCTTTTAGCCCCATGGAAGCCCAATCTAGGCTTGTTCTCCCAAAACTGTCCACCAACTAGGTCCTACAAAGCCAAATGAACACGCCTTCCAAGGATCTCAAGTCATAACATTATGATAAGTTAATCCAATCAATAAATAATCCATCCAAGCATGTGCATCAAAGATCAACATATCAAACAATTAACAACTCAAATACATTATGCGACTTGTCAAGCTTAAGTATGGGATGGTCAACGAGGTGTCCTATTGGGTATATCTAGCACTAGGTCAAAGAGAGATTCCAAGAGGTGCCTCTCTAAGCCATGCAAAGTGTATGAGGTGGATGGGTTCAAGACTCAATGGGCATAGGGCTCATGACATACTAGGGGTCATGTAACAACATCTTTCCTTTTGGAGCTTGTAACGCTCTGATACCATACTGTAGCACCCCCTTATGCATCAGTCGGGCAGAATAACAATCTCATACTTAATTATATATATATATGACATTCATTAAGCAAATGAAACACATTTAAACTCAAAGTAAACATAATAACCACTGCTATTATGTATAATCAATGTCATTAACATTAATTCATATGCACAGCAGAATACATGATAAATATAAATACACAGACATGTAGTAACATAATTGAAAACATCATTTGGTACTTATCTTTGAAAATGGTGGTTATTCCACCAACCAGGTGCAGGCCTTCCACGAACCTCCCAGCCTTATACCACACTGCTCATCAAGCTTAGCAGTAGGTCACCCCCGAGCTGGGACTAAGCTCCACCCCAAGGCAAGGAATCCTAGGCTAGGATGAGGTTACAAGGAAAACACACAGTCACAAGGAAGGAATTCTCTCCCAGGAACCACTCATACTCACCACCCATAGACTCTCCTTCCCCACATGTCTGTTCCACCCCAGGATTATACACCTTCTCTGTCATCTAGACAGTCCTTCGGCTGCTAACCTCCCTTGCCTTGGGTTTCAGCAACAGACCAGACCAGAAGTCTCCGAGCTCTGTGGCAGCTACAGGGTTCCTTCCAGGAGTTCTATCCTTCCTCTGTGCAGTGTCACACCTGGAGAGAATCACTCACAGGCCAAGCAACTTGTTCTTCCAACTTCAATCCCCTCTCTCACTTGGAGAGAGTGTTGTACAAACTGGCCAACAAGCCACACGATGTCCAACATTGCGTGGCCACAACAGGCAACGGGGAAAACAGACACAGGCTTTCCAACATGCTCAATAATAACAGGATGGTCTCATGGTTATGTCTTTGGGACAAAGATTCCAAACACAGGCTCAATCTGTTCAGACAGAGGATGTCTCGGCTTTTCAGAAATCAACACAAGCTATCTCTGAAATCAACACAGACTTTTCCCCTCAGTTTTCAGAATTGCACGCGGTCTCTTGTAGAAGTCGGATGGGTTCATGCTCAGGCTGTCGAGGGTCGAATGGTGGAGGAACCCCCATCACGGCTCATCTCAGTTGTTTTATTTTCATGGGCTTGGGTTGGCACTTGTCACCCATGAAATTGCATGCATTCCATCAGCATGTGTTCCTCCCATTTGGAAGTCACCTGTCATTCCAAAAAGGGACTTAGGATAAAACATATAATTCACATGTCTTTTGGAATAATATTAAAATATTATTCCCAAGGAATTAAGCCCCTAGGCTCAACACTTAGCCCCTTTTCCCACCTTCCATCCCTTAATCCCTTTCCCACTCTGTGGAATCTTAGTCCCCCTTCACTCATTCATCGTGTCGGCCTGCACATGGCAGTGTTTATATTTTATTAATGTTCTGCATTGATACATGTACAAAATCAGGCTCTTGGCCTCCAACCCTTAGGCTCTCTAGCCTAACAATCACATAAGCCCACCAGCTTATATAAACTTGGCTCACCAGCCTATAAAACATATTTACAATTCATTTCATAAACAAGATTTACAATGGGGCTCGGCCTTGGGGACATTACAGGTCATAGTGTCTCATTCATGGATTCCTTTATAGAGGATGTATGGTACCTTCATCCACAATGCACTTTTTCCAAGCCCATTATTTTCCTTTTATCTTTCTTTCTTCATATTCTCTTTCATAATAGCATAAGGAAAGATTGAAAGTCATTGCCCTAGTGTGGTGACTAGGTTGTGGCAATGTCACCCACAAATACCTAATGGAAATGAGAAGGTTGGCTCGTGATGAGACCCCTTTTCTCTCAGCCATGCAACTGAGAATCACTACTCTAGTTTGGTGACCATATGATGACAATGTCATACCGCTAGATATCCTCGGACATGACAAGTCAGCTCGTGATGAGACCTCCTATCCTTCAACCTACCTTTCAAGCATTTCTCTTTTATATTATGGGTCCCATTTTATTCAAAGATAAGTGTTTCATTTATTTCTTGGGTGATCCCTGGGTGAAGCACTTGGAAGGTTTATATAAGGATTTTATCTGTTACCCAACACCAACCCCTATGGGCCTTTAGCCCCTTCTTAGGTCAATACACCCTAAAATCCCAAGAGATAAGGAAATGGAGGGGAATAATAATGGAAAATGGTAAGTATGGTCGGGAATGGTACGATGGCTCATTAAGGGATTTCCCAATAGCAAACCTATTCCCAAAGAAGACCACTTAATAGGGAACAATGTCAACCACCAAGGTGAAGTAAGGCAAAAGGCATAATGTCCAAGCACATATCATGAAATCTAGAGCACTCTAAGATACAACATAATCAAATGGCTTAGATATTTAAATGATGATCACCATAATATTGACTTGTACCTCATGGAGTAAGGCCCACTGCCTTTCGGAAGACAACTAGTGTAGTGGATGCCATCTGTAAACCTGTGACCATCTATGGTGGTGAGTGGGTTTTCCATCTGTGCAAAGGGTACTTTTGGTCATGTATTCTCTCAGCACTCCATATCTACAACTTGAGGGCATTGAGACATCATCTACTTAGTTATCTGCAAAATGGGGATAACACGGATCATGGGACATGATATCCTCTAGTTACTCTTAGGTGAGAGGGGGTAACATACCCTATATTTGAAGATGATATCTATTTTCTTGAGGAGAATTTGAACATGTTAGAATCATTTACTATTGACACCTAAGCTAAAAACATTAAGCATCAAGAAGAAGAGGTGACTGTAAAAAACTTAGATAATGAAACATTCAGTGAACATCCAAAACCAAAGAATGAAGAAGTGCTTGATTTAAAGCCTATTGTCATGTACATTGAAAGGAACAATGACTTTGGTAAAGAAATGATTTCAATGAACATTAATTTTGAACAACCAAGTAACCATAATGCACACGTATGTAGGCTAATTTTATTTTCTTTCCCAATGATTCAAGATTACAATAATCGCTTTCAAGATATCATCAGAGAGTGCCCCCAAAAAAAAAAATTCAATAATTCTCTTAAACCAGTAAGTTTATGTTATTTCTTGCCATGATTCAATTTCAACATATTTTAGTTTTTTCAATGATTCATCACACAATACACCAACTACACACCTATTTGATGCCCTGATATCCATGTTGATGTTGAGCAGATTCGATGGCTACATTGACTTTATGACTTTACTTAGTTGCAAATTAACTGGCATAGATTAGGGTAGGAGTATCTTTGTCAATTTAAAATTTTATCATGATTTGTAGATTATATTTTATAGCTTAGTTTAAATTGATTTTAATAGGCTAATATTTTGATCATTAGTTGTTAACTTAGATCTTTTGTTTTTTGCCCATTTACTTCATTAGGTAGTTTGTTCTGAATTTAGATTTCTATTGGCTTGATATGAGAATATTATATAGTAGCTTTCTTGTATTGTAGGTAAAGTTTTGGAAGCTCATTTGTTGATCAAACAAATATTTACTATAGGCAAACGAGAATAAAAATAGAAGTACTAACTATTACAGGGGCAAAGAGTGACAATATGGAACTATGTTGATTAGAAGTAACCAAAATCAGTAAGCTTAAAGTAAATATATATACTCAACTAGGTATGCATTGTGGTTCAAGTTAATAGTTAATTTTTATGAAAGATTGAAGATATACTCATTCAAAGTGAAACATTGAATTAACAAACAAACTTAATTGACAAGTTTTTGCTACATATCTTTTGTCGTCAAAATAGAGAGGATTCTGAAGTTGTCTTTTGATTCCAAAAAATTTCTCATATGATGTATTTTTTCCCATGTCCTTAGACTATGATTCAGTGATATAAAGTTCCTAGCAATAACAATATGTTAAACCAACAAACTTCGATAACCTTGCATGCTAATTAAATCGTTCGAGAGATGTATTTTTGAGGAATTCTCTGGCATTGTTGTGAGTTGTAGAATTCCTTTTGAAATGCTTAGTGATTCCTAAACATTATAGTCACTATGTGCTTACTTTAAATCAGATTGCCACAAAGGAATAATGTAATCATTTAGTGAATAGAGTAGTTGCAAGGCACATTCAAGAGTCTCAAATAAAAATTTTAGTCCACAATTGGCATCAAAATAAAGAGAACGCAAATTTTTGGGAGATGAACTTATTGATGGTTGAAGTAAGATTATAAATGTCGAGATGGGATGGTTTTTCAATGAATATTTTAGCTAACACTATTTCAAGAATTAATCTTCTAAGACTTTTGACATATTTAGAAGCTCAAGGTTTGACTCGGACTGAGAATTTGGTGACGAACTCACCAATCATGGAGCAAAGAAGTGCATAGTTTTTGTTTTGAATGATAAAATAGAAAGGGTGAAATGCAATTGTATTGGAAGTTTGAAAGGATCAACAAGGAATACTAAAGCCCATGTTGTTTTATTCAAAGGTTGTAAGCTTCACCAAATAATCTTGCATCCATAATATTTTTAGAGCAGTGAACCGTTCATAAGGGTTATATTGACATGTATTTTTGTTATGATGCATTTTTGTCAGCAAAATGGTGTACCTGTTTTCATTTTGAACATTCTCTTTGCTTATAATCCTACTTACCAATTTCAAAAGATGAATGGTGGATATTCCATTTGGATATAATTTTGACCTTCTATTTCATGACTACTTTTGTTTGCGAACAATGTTTGCATGATTTAAATTCTAGTTCTTGAAGTCGATTGTTTCCTATGTTTTCTCGAGTGTTTAAAAATAAATATAAAATCCCTCTACCCTAAAATATTTTTTTATTCATGATTTTCTCTCTTTTGTTTGCATTAGTTTAATTTCAATATTATGTTGAACTTTTGGATTTCTTGGAGTTCATTGGTGTATCTCTTTGATTATCCTTGAATTTATGATTGATTTTCTCTAGATGTAGCTTCCAACACTTATCTTTGGTGTGACCATTGATATTACAATGGTTACAGTGGTTGTTTGGATGCTTCCATTGATGTGCAATGTTTGTTGTCTTCTTTTCCTTTCCTTTCCACTTCTTCTTTCCTTCCTTGGAGGCAACTTAGTGGTCTTTCATCTTGGAACCACTTGGTTGTTCTTTATCCTTACTCATATTCTCCAAATATTGTTCTTGCATATAGGACTTGTCAATTGTCCTAGGTTTAAAAAACATCACTTGCCCCCATAAATGATTGTGTAAACCACCCAAATACTTGAGGAATACATCCAGGTTCTTGGGAGATATACCCAACGTAATGGTCATTTTTCCAAACTCAATGGTGTGCTCTTGCACACTCTACCCTTTTTTTTGTCGGATGTAATGCCAACATAACCATTAGTCCTCTTCATACCTGATAGGGTATAAATGGGATTTAATGATGGTTTTAAACACCTCCCACTTAGCCACTAGCGGATCACACTCTAGCCTAAGCATATCCATGTGACTTTCCCACCAAGTTTGGGCATGGCCCTCTAACTTCAATCGGAAAAATGAAATATTTTTCTCTTCTACTATCTTATAAACATTGAAATAAACTTATAACTATTAACCATGGATTCATCTTAACAACATTGATCTCACTTTAGTAGGGTTTGATGTCCACTTTCATTTCCACTTTAATCAGAGATTGAGAAGAAGTGATGGCTCTAGAACTTGGTCTCTCTTTCTCTAGCCCTTTTTTTGACTCATTTTCTCGTTCTTCATTATGATCTCTAGATTTCTCATACGATCGAGCTTCTGAATTATAGCCACCAAACTCCCAAAAAAGTCTTAACTTATTCTCTAAAGCCACCATGAGAATGGCCATGTTGTAAGAGATGTTAGAACCTTGTGTTTCCAAATTTGGAAATCCCTCTTCCAACTCATCTCATGGATTATTATTGTACCCATTTTCCTTGGCTAGGATATTAGACTTTATACATCCCACAAAACCCTAAAGAAAACAAATCTGGTACCAATATAATCTATAAATTGTTGTGGACATTCCATTGGAACAATTTATCACAACAAACCTTATAATATTCTACAAACTTTTACCGTGTAGTGTTTTATGTTAATTACATATTTTATGTTGATGTTTTGTAGCTTTAGGAGGTATTCTCACTGTTGGCCTTTGTGTTGATCATGTGGGAATATTCGTTTGAACCAGATTACACTTTTGTTTCGGTGAAAACACCCTTCAAATGAAGCGAGGGATTCATGGGTTTGGTGATGATATTTGTGAGCTTGTGTTGGGGCTTCACACCCACAAGGAGGAATAAAATATTATAATTTAATGTTGAGTTTAGTGGAGGGCTCCTTAGAATAAGCTAAGGGAATCTAAAATCACATTAGACTCCTATTTAAGGAGAGGAGAGATTGTGAAAAATCTCATGGTGACATAATGGAGTTAGCATAAGTGAGTCAACACTTGTGCTAGGGGGCATGACAATTTCAGCAAGGAGATTTCCACACCTATACAATCTAGCCTAGGTTTTTTTGACCTTCTATTTTATGTTCTTGGTAGGGAAATCACACATGTGAGGTGAGGAAGGTTGCACGTGTGGAAGAGAGAGACAACCATAGAAAAGGAGAAGCCACACATGTGGTACAGATTGTACAGAACATACAGGTCCATACAACCAAGAAGAAGACCACATGTACGAAGTTGCCGAGAAGAAGTTGCAAGCCATATTGTGTGACGTCAACATCCCTAAGACTGACATCAACATGTTGTACAACAATTCTATAACATATTTGTGGGCAAGAAATTTTCCGAGTAAATTTTCCAAGGTTGGTTTTGTTGTTTTTCCTGATTTTGGGAGGACTGGTTTGTCCTAAGACTTGGTGGATTAGTAAGTTATTGAGAGGGATGATTTTCCCCTCAGAAATTTCCGAATTTGATAAAATTATAGAACAAATAATTGTGTCTCATGTGTATGGATGATTTATCTGATCTCAATGTTTCCGCTGCTGTAATTTTTTTTGTCATAATTTCAATGAAAAATTGTTCACTGATTACAACTAGGGTTTATTGTTTGGATCACTTGGAAGTAATTTTCATATATGAAATTAGTTGCATGGAAAATTGACATGGAATCAGAACTAAGGTCTTGAAGAAAGAAAGGGATTCATCTCTTGAGACACACTTGTAGTTGCAAATTTGTATTCAAAAATTTTGTTTTTGTTCTAGGGAGGTTATATTGGTGAGCACCATGGAGACTTGGTTGGTGGATAGTGGAGCCTATCCTTATATGATAGGATCACAGGAGTCACTCACCAGTTTGTGATATGAGAACTCACGATTGCATGTGGAGCTTGGTGATAATACCAAATATGTAGTCAAGAGAGTTGGGACAACTTCGTTTCATCTTAAATTCGTGAAGCCTCTAAGGATGAGTGATGTGTTCTATGTACTGAGACTAAAGAATAACCTACTTTCTATTTTTTCCATGGAGGTAAAAGGGTATGCAGTGACATTCTGAGATGGACATGTTCTTGCTTGGAAGAAAGGATCAAGCCTCGACCCAACAAAAGTCATTGGTGCTCGTGATGGTAGCCTTTATAGGTTGATTGGACAACCAACTCAGGCCTTGGTACATGACAATGATAGCCTTGTGAGCTTTGGCACATGATATTGGGACACTTTCATTACAAGGCTTTTCCAGTATTGAAGAAGATGATCACAGGTCTTCCAAAGTTCGAAGGGGAGCACTAAAGAGTATGCAGGGGTTGTGCGCTTGGAAAGAATGCCAAGGATTATTTTCAAAGCAGTGATAATATCTCTAAGGAGATCATGGACTGGGTTCATTTATATGTATGTGGACCAATGTTAGTTCCATCTTCAAGTGGTTACCGATACTACGTGACCTTTATTGATGATTATTCTAGGAGGACATGGATCTTATTCATGAATACCAAGAATGAGGTCTTCGGTTGATTCAAGGAGTTCAGGGCTCTAGTGGAGAATCAGACAGGGAAGAATATCAAGGTCTTGAGGTCAGATAACAGAGCCGATTATACCTCCAACGAGTTCAAGGATTTCTAAAAGGAGGAAAGGATCAAGAGGGAGATGAAAGTGTCTTTCAACCTGTTATCACTCCAGGAAACTCTCCTAGGCTGTATCTTAGAGATGCCTGGTAACTTAACTCTTCATATAATGGTTCACTTTAGAAGTGAAATAGGGATTGGATCAAGATGAATATCTAAGGGTTGGACTGTGTCTTTAAGACTGTCTAGTAATATCAAATATTACGAGACCTTCTAAGAATGTAATCAGACAAGGATTAATCAAATAGGATAGAAGATAGTTGCTTGAACCAGATTATACTCATATAAAACAATAAGCACAATGGGTTTAGAAACTAAGGTAATAACTTATGATTCTTAACTTAATCAATCAAGTAGTGATATGACAGTCACATGTGGATCAAATAAGCTTCAATAAATAAGTTCATTCACTCATAAGATATCATAGAACAAAGAAGAAAGGTCTGAAAACATAGATGAAGGAAGCTTGCAATCTTTCATATATTAAGAATAAGTTTCATTTACAGTAGCAGCATATAGAACCCAAAATCAACCCCCTATGTTCATCTTCTGTTTTCAGCTTTATAGCTTTTACAACACAGTATCTAGATCCTGAATTAATGGATCAGATATGCCTAAAATAGAAATTCAAAACTAACTTGCAAAAGATAAGGAACGATCCTCAAAATGAGGTCAATCCCACATTTCATGGTCTTCAGTTATTGTAGATTCCTTGTGCAGTGTAGAATAGCCTTCCAAGGTTGATTGATGACTCTTCCAAGAGATAAAATTCGAATTTGTTGAGATGTGCAAAAAATCCCAATTTGTTGCCACCAAAATAGGTGCCAAAACCAACTTGTCTACCTTTTCTAATCCTTATGCACCAAAAATGGATCTTGAAACTGAATATATAATTCATCATCTATCCATCATGAGTTTTTTCAAATGATTTGGATCAGAAAAACCTCGATCTGTGCAAAATTTATCTTTCTCTGTCCAGTTACAGGTTTCGGTGGTTAACACAGAGGACTTCTGGGTGTATTAACTACCAAAAGCTCTACTTTCGATGGTTAATGAACAGTCGTCTTGTTCACTTAAACCACCGAAAACTTAGCTTTGTCAAAACTTCAAAATTTGAAAAAATGATTACATTGATGCTTTGTTGAGTGTTCAAGGTCTTTTTGATGATGCACCTCTTCCTCGTGCAGATCTGTGAACTTCAACTTGTTGTATGGAAAATTGTGGTATATCTACCATTGTTGTAGCTAACTCAGCTAGAGTTTCCAAACCTGTTTGATCATGTGTTGGAGGTTGAGACTCTTTTAACCTCAGCCTCAAAAGTCTAAGCTACCTATACAGCTTCATGTTCTCCCTTATCAGCACCATGTTCCTATCCTTGATTTTATCATGCTTTTCCTTGAGACTTTGGTTCATGTCAAAAAGTTCTGCATTTCTTTCAGTCAAGTCTGTATTTTCCTTTTTAATAACTCTTTCTAAGACTTCCATCTCATAGATTTGTTTCAAAAGTTTATTGATTTTCTAAGCCTTGGATGCTTTAGGCTTGCTTGAAGAAGCTTTTGATAATGGTTGATTGTGTTCATCTAGAGGAGTTGGTGAGGGAAAGTTGGGATAATCTTCTGCAACTTGCTCAGCTTGTTCATCACCTTGTGTCTCTGTTAACTCTTGCTCTGGCTCTAAGTCACTGTATGGTATGTTCAAAGGGTTATCTCCTTCAGCAAGGTCCTTGGTCTGCTCACCCTCAAATTGTAACTTCCTTTTGGTTCTTTTTCTTTTAGCAGGGGATGATTCTATCGGCTCTCTTGGTGGTGAGATAACCTTCCTCTTTCTTAGACTTCTCTTATGGGTGATAGAATTCTTAGCAATGGACTTCTTCCCCTTTTCATCCTGTTGAAAATTGGTTTGGAACTCATTCCAAAATAGGAAGTAATTCCAGTCCACTTGTTTCTTCTTCAATGAATCTTTAATAATAAGTGTAATCAAACCCTGGTGTGACAATGTGTTGGCCACTTTGGTAGGCTTTGCCTTGACTTTTCTGGCCATTTTTGTGAGAGCTTTGTGCAGGTAGAAAGGAAAATTGATGGGAGACCTACCTATAAAATGGTTCAATAGCTTGAAGTGATAAAACATGACTCTATTGTATCTACCTTCACAGGTGATATAGACAAATATTGCCTTCAGGAGATATTGCCACTTAGGTTCCAGATAAGACATCGGTATGTATTTTTTCCATATAAGATCCTTGTGTTGAGGCTGTAGGTAGGATCTAAATTCAATGTTTGAAGGCACAGTTGATTTGAACCAGCAATCCCCTATTCTAGGGAGACCAGTGAACTCAGCTATGGCTGCCTCATCAACCACAAACTCCTCTTTTCCCACTATTGGTGCTCTTCCATCATACGAGATAGCAAAGGTTTCAGACACCTGTTGGTGGAAATCTGCCAGTTTTTCACAATATGCATATACTCCTTCTTGCTTAAAGAACTCGGCCACCTCAGGGTGAGCCTCAAGGTACCAAACTCCATCCAATTCATCCCTTAGAACTGGCCCTGCTTTCGGCATTTAGTTAATTGCTGACCTATACCTGAGATTTAGGAAAATCTTCGTGCCAGGGAGACAAAGACTCTATGATTTAGGGTGACAGGGAGTATGACTTAGAGTAAACAAATGAGACAGGGTGAATCAGAGTTCTGATTGCATAGCTCAACCACTAATCGAATCTAAATAACAGATTGGTTGAATACAAGCCAAAAATTTCGAGTTTCGGTGAGATATAGAATTAAATTGAAACAGTATGGGATTCGAACTACCTGATGACTTGACTTGGATTGATTGGTATGACAATTGGCTCGATAACCATCTGTTGAACTCGAACTCCACTTGGAAATCACCACAAAAAATGGGATTATGGCCTCTGAGTATGCATTTACTTGATGAAATCATAGGCTCAAGATTGTCACAATGACTCTCGGATTCGAATTGGTAATAAATGGAATCAAAATAGAGATTAATCGGGGTCATAATGGATCTGTGTCCTCGTGACTGGAGATAATGAGGGGCTATGTGACTAATCATTTCTGTTAGTCGGTAATCACACATGATTTTTTGTGTTTCTGTCGAGCCTTAATTCTGAAATGACCAATGTAGTTAAAAGGACAACAAGATATCAATCTTCGGATAGATGCAATAATAACATACATACCTCACCACCTCCATGGACTTTCGGTCATTATGTCTTCATGATTACGCCAATTGACAGCTAGCTCATGCGAAAGCATGGGATTTTCATTTTTCCCATGGAAATCTTTTCGGTGGTTAACTGGGCTTTTGCTTTTCCCCCTTAACTACCAAGAACGAAGGTTTTCGGTGGTTAATGAGCACTTTTCAGGCTCGCCTAAACCACCTAAACCGGAGATTCTCTTTTTTGCTTGACAAAACCAAATCAAAATTTCTTTCCAAGTTTATTTACAGAAAATAGACTCTCTAACATACCTAAAAAAAAATTAGAAATAAATTTTTGGACCACAATCTATCACCTAAAAAGAAAAATCTCCATCGATTTATTTGAGGAGATAACACAACCCACAACATAATGGGGTTGCAGAGAGGAAGAATTGGACCATAGTTGAGGTTGTTAGTGCAATGTTGCATGACCAAGATCTATCCATGATGCTTTGGGGAGAGGCATATAACATGAAAATTTATGCCCATAGAAGGAGTCCTCACAAGATCTTGGAGGAAAAGACTCTTGAGGAGGCATTCATAGGAGTGAAACCAAAGATAGGGAATTTGAGGATCTTTGGTTGTCCAATTTACATCCATGTTCCTAAGGAGAAGAAGATGAAGTTAGAACCCTTTTGGAAGAAGGGAATGTTTTTGGGATACAACAAGACTTCAAAGGCCTATCAGATCTACAGTCGAGGACAATAGTACATTGAGGTTAGTCAGGATGTCAGGTTTGATAAGGACTTGTCTTTTAGGAGTACCTGAGAGACCACAATAAATGGTGAGGAGCAGGATGCTCCAAACGTTGAGGAGAGTATCGATCCATCCACTACAGAGGATCAACCTTCAGGCCATGAGGAGGAGTTGGAAGACCCAGAGGATCCAGTGGACCCTCCCAGTGATGAGGATATGAGGCCTAGATGACTTTGAGATACCTTGATGCAGAGGGGCATGTTTCATCCAGAGGAACCTCCAAGGAGAGCAGGCCTCCACAAATATTTTCCAACTATGTTGTACTTATGAGTAACATCATTGATTCAAAACCTTCCAGTTTTGAGAAGGCAACAATCCAACAAGCCAACAAGCTTGGAAGGATGCCATGATGGAGGGTTATTAGTCCATCATGAAGAATGATGTGTGGGACATAGATCCAAGACCAAAAGGGAAGTTTGTAGTAACTTCCAAGTGGATATATAAGATCAAGCATGTTGCAGATGGTAGCATCAAGAAGTATAAGGCAAGGTTTGTGGCAAGAGGGTTTTTCCAGAAAGAGGGAGTGGACTAGAAGGAGACTTTTCCCTAGTTGCTAGGTATACTTCTATCAAGGTTTTTGTCTCTCTTACTTCATTTATGGGATAGAGGATACATCAGATGGATGTGAAGACAACATTCCTCAATGGTGTGACTAAGGAGGAGGTGTACATAGAGAAACCTCAGGGTTTTGAGGTGCATGGCAGGAAGTATCATGTTTGCATATTGAAGAAAACCTTGTACGGACTCAAGAAGACACCTAGGGCATGGTACTCGAAGATCGATGGATATTTTTAGAGCATGGGTTTCAAAAAACGTGAGGCAGATCCTGACCTAAATCTCTTACAGGTTGGAAAGGATCCTCTTATATTGGTGTTGTATGTTGATGACCTATTCTTCACAGGAGCTAACAAGCTCATTGCCGAGTGCAAGAAGGATTTGGATTCAAAGTTCAATATGAAGGATATTGGATTGATGCATTACTTGGGATTGGAGGAATGGAAACAACTAGGGGAAATATTCCTTAGAAAAGGGAAGTATATAGTTGAGATACTGAGGAGATTTGAGATGATGGACTATAAGTCCATGAATACACTTATGACCACCAATTTGAACAAGATGGGAGATTCAGAATCAGACATGGTGGATCCCATGATGTATAAGTAATTGATTGGTTCATTTATGTATTTGGCCAACACCACGCCATATATTTGTTTTTTTGTCAACACCTTGAGCCAATTCATGGTTGAACTGATATAGGTGCATTAGATAACAACAAGCATGTGCTCAGGTACATTCGATGTATAATTGGATTTGGTTTGAGATATGTCGGGGATGATGGAGTGAGGCTGAAGGGGTATTTAGACTTAGATTCGATAGGTAGTTCCATTGAAGGGAAGAACACTTTTGGTGGTTGTTTTATCATGGGATCAACAATGGTTTCTTGGTTAAGTAGAAAATAGATGTTTGTGGCACTTAGTTCAACATAGGCAGAGTACATAACAACTAGTTTGGTGAGTTATGAGGTTATTTGGCTTCGCAAGATCCTTGCAGGTCTATCTGGTTAGGTGATGGAACCTACTATGATTTACTATGACAATCAAAGTTGTGTCAAGTTCTCAGAGAATTCATTGTTTCATGACAAGCTGAAGCACATTGAGATCATATACCACTTCATCAGAGGCATGGTGCATAAGGGAGCAGTGAAGCTTCAATACATTTCCATAGATGAGCATATTGCATATATTCTCACCAAACCCCTAGTGAAGGGGAAGTTTGTCTACTTTAGATACAAGCTAGGAGTAATTGAGAATACCTCCCTCTCTAAGAGGGAGTGTTGATTTTTTGTAGCTTTAGGAGGTATACCAATTGGTGGCCCTGGTTTTGGGCATGTGGGAATCTTTGTTGGCACCAGATTACACTTTTGTTTCATTGAAAACGTCCTTGGAATGAAGCTAAGTCTTCATGGGTTTGGTGATAGGCTTTGTGGGCTTATCTCTGGGCTTCACACCCACAAGGAGGAATAATATATTTTAATTTAATGTTGAGTTCAGTGGAGGGCTTCTTAGAGTAAGCTAAGAGCTTCTAAACTCACCACTTCTATATAAGGAGAGGAGAGATTGTGATAAATCTCATGGTGACATTATGGAGGTAGCATAAGTGAGTGAACACTTGTGTTAGGTGTTAGATTTAGGGAAAAAATAGAGAAAACGATTATGCTTTTAAATTATGTTCACTAGATCAACACATTTAAGAAAAGAAATAAACAAATCTGAAGTAATTTCTGAACATAAATAAAAATTTCTGAGTGCAAAAACAAACTTTAGCATACCTCCTGGTCAATGAAGAATGTACCTGTCACATGTGTGGATGTAGACCTCTTTACTATGCTTAGAAAATTAATTTAAGGTTCATGGATTAAAATTCTAGGGTTTGATCTCTGTCATAGGGACTGAAGGATAGTTTGACAAGAAATAGAGCACAAAAACGATGTTGTCCACAACTAAGACAACAACATCAAGTACTCCACAAGAAGAGACATCAAAAACACCACAGTAGGAAACAACAAGACTTCCAAAAAGGAACAACAATACTTTCCACAACTGAAACAACAATACACTCGACAGAAAAGAAGACAACACAGGGATACAACCCCAAGATGAGGGACATCAAGTAGTAGAACACCCACAGTAGCCTCAACTCTGTAATCGACAGTCAAGAGGAGTAGGCTACAACACCTTTATCAGGTTCGTGGCTCCTTAAACTGATATGGCAGCCAAGAGGGGAGGTTGTGATACCTTCCCTCAGGTTCGTGGCACTCCTAAGCATATCTCATAGCCAAGGGAGACACCATCGACACCTAATACACTAGGATATAGAGGAGAAGCTCCCAACCAACAACAAGACCAAGCAAAATACCTCAAATCTGAAACTTATAAACCAAAGGAGAGACCACACCAACACAAAGAGAGAGTAACAGAGGTAGTCGCAACAATAGTAGAGTGAGGAGTGAGTGTGTGTGTAAAATGCTAGAGGGTAGGGTTCTTTTTATAGCCAGGGAAAGGGGTTAGTGCTAATAAAATATAATTAAATAATGACAATTAAATTAAAATAAACTATAAAAAACCCCACCACATAAAACAAGAGGGAAAGAAAGACAACAAGCAAAGGGGGAACTTTAAGACAAAGTCAAGGGAGGTCCACAATTGGAAAAACATATCCACATGAGTCTCATAATGACTTATAAACTTTTATCATCACTACATAAGAGGGTACATCAACATTGTGTTCATTCCTGCACTCATAGGCACTCCTAGGTCTCATGGACCATCCAAGGAGAGAGGAAGATGATCACACATCAACACATCTTGGTATTTCACCAAGATCTACCTGGTCCAAGACCAAGTTGCCCCAAAACACATTTGGGGGCCCTAGAACACATCCAAGGTCTTATCCACTAAGGTACAAGACCAAGGATCAACCCATGCATTAAGAAAGGGTTCCCTGGAACACATCGAGGGGCCCTAGAACAAATCTAGGGACTTATATCAACCACCAAGGAACACATCCAAGGATCAATCAAAGCATCGAACAAGGATTCCCTAGAACACATCCAGGGACTTACTGCTTAGTCCTAGACCAAAAACCCTAGTCATATACTGGGTGCCCTCACTAGTGTCTTTTGCCATATCTCTTACTGCTTGGTCTCATACCAAGAAACCCCATGAGTGTACTGGGGGCCCTAGTCCTCAACTAGGTTCTTATGCCATCCTCCTGGAGAATGGCTCTTGCAACTACACTAATTTAAACACTCCCTCTCAGCAAGAGAGGCATTCTCAGCAACACCAAGCTTGTCTCAAAATCACACAAACTTTTTCAAGGACAGTGGATTCGTCAAATTATCTGCGGTTTTTTCTGTTGTCGGAACATACTGAATACTGAGAATGTTTTTCTGCACCATGTCCCAAACATAGTGTTATCTCATCTCAATGTGTTTCGATCTGTCATGAAACACTGGATTCTCTGAGAGATTTATACAACTCCGATTATCACAGTGGATGATTGTGGGTTCCATCTCAGCACTGAAAAAATTTGAAAGTAGCTTTCTAAGCCACACTGATTCTCTGCTAGCAACACTTGCAACAATATATTATGCTTCTACAGTGCTTTGGGCTATGGAGCCCTATTTCCTACTAGACGAGGAGATCATAGTTGAACCTAAACTGAAACAATATCCAGAAGTACTCTTTCAGTCCACTGTACTTCCCATCCGATCTGAATTTGTATATCCATGAAGCATTACACCTCCACTGGAAGTGTAACTAAGATCATAGGCTATAGTCCCTCGAACATATCTCAGAATATGTTTGACAACTACCATATGAATATGCCTCGGTTCACACATGAACTAGCTGAGGACACTCACTGCATAACAAATATCTGGTCTGGTATGTACAAGATACATCAAGGACCCAATGGTCTCCCGATATGATGCAAAAAAGGTCCAACCTCACCCCGCAGGGTCTCTTTTCCTGACCTCCTTCTCACAGGATCGATTAAATTCCCCTTTTTTTGAGCCGAAGCGGCTCTTTAGATTCATGAGTGGAGTCACTGTGCAATACCCATTCCACAGGTCCTTATTTCCACCCCTTGGCCTTCTGCACTTTACCGAGGTTATCCCTGACTCAAGTATCGGGGTTCAGGGTTTCGTGGTTCCCACTGTCGAGAGTCACAGTCCTCTCGAATCCCCAATTTGCGATGAGCTCCTTTAACGCACGAGCCCTCCTGAGCTTAGCTCTAGTCGCATACGACCACGCCTCCGTGACCGTGGCCTTACCTCCCTCGCGGCCTCGTGACTCACTATACCAAGCTCTTGATTTTCCAACTCTCGACACCCGATGTGTCGAAGTGTCGAGGCGCACGTTAGTTGACTTTTCAACGGCCTCTATATCATCGAGACTTCGCACCTCGCAGGATCGTGAATCCTAACGCCAGTATTTCGGGACTTCTTGCAGCGAGATCCCGAGGGCTTCGTGCCACCTGTACTCCACTCGCCGACTCCGCTATGGCCCACACTGCCCTCCAGTTGTCGGGATATCGCTTTCTCGCAACCTCGTGATTCATGTGGCCAAATTCTCAAGCCTTTTCTCCCGAGGCTCCGATGCACGATCCCACATGCGGATCCAACGATCCTCCCGCATGCGGATCCAACGGTTATCCTCCTTCTCGCGCCTCGCGAATTTGGACACCCAATACTTGGGCCTTCAACATGCGAACCCCGAGTTCGTGAGATCTCTTGATCTCTGCCACCTGTCCTCTCAGATGGACGACTCCTGTCTTCTCGCCACTTCGCCACTCGTGACTTAGAGCACCCAACACTTGGGCTTTCAAACCGTGAACTCCCGAGTTCGCGAGATCACCGATCTATGCCACCTGTCCTCCTCAGATGGATGGCTCTGATCTTCTCGCCACTTTTCCGCTTCACGACCTCGCGCCTCACGACCCTTGACACCAAATTCTCAACACTTTCACTTACGAGCTCTCGAGATGCGAGGTGCCACCTGTCCGTTTGCCGACTCCTGTGGCCCCACACCATTCTCGAGTGTCGATATCTCGAGATGACGTCAGCTAGGCCCCACAACATGAAGCTCTCGCCTCCTCGCCACTCGTGAGTTGAATGCCTTCCTCTTCCAACCTCCAGTGCCTGAGGTCCCGATGTGGGTAATCCCGTGACACGCGTTCACTCCCAAACGAATGGTCTATATCCTCGTCATCGTTTCCACCTGCTGTGGCTCCTCCTGGACGTAAATCTCCTCGACGGTCCATATCTCTCTATCTGCCAATCCAACGGCTGATGTGCTCTCACCAGAGCCTCCTTGTGGTTTCGTCCTTCCTTGGGAGAATTTCCAAGGTTCCAAAGGTCTCAACCTTTACTGTCTTTCTTCCCTGCGAGCTCCTCAATTTCGAGCCTCGCCGATGCGCGTAAAAGTGCTGCCCTTCCTGAGCTTCTCCTCAACTTTTTGGAGATTTTCACCTCTACCTCCTGTAGAGTCTTCACGCATGTACCACGTTGTCTCTTCTGAGCTTCTTTGAACGCTCAGACCCCTTGAGGGATTTTATCCTTCTTCTCCTTCAGATGGAGAATGAAATGCCTTCCTGGCTCTATGTTTCTCAGGTAACCTCTTGTTGAGTTTCTTTGGGTGTTCAGCAACCCAGTGAAGATCCTTCCTTGGACTATTCCTTCAAATGACATAACTCAAAGAGTTCTCTGTTCTCCTGTGCATGCTTGCACACTTTCTCGACGCCCTCCTGGCGGAGTCTCTTCTCCACAGAACATTCAGCAGTTCTAGGTCCTTATGCACCTATGCGCTTGCTCGATGCCCACCTGGCAGAGCCTTCCAAAATGCTTAGTGATTATGTTTCCTTGAACTCACGGCAAAGTTCCTTCCTCTTGTGCACTCCTTGCACACACACGCTCAATTCCCACCTGGCAGATCTTCTCAGAATCCTCAGTGATTCTGGTCTTATGAACTCACAGCCGAGTTCTTCTTCCAACTGCACCAGTATACATATGCTCAATGCCCACCTGGCAGAGCTCCTACAGAACATACAGCAAAGTTCTGTCTGCAACTGTGTTCCATCTACACAGCCTTGCCTCCAAGGTATTCAGCAACCTTGAGGTCTTCTTCTTCTGAGTTGTTGACTTCAGCTTCTGTGCCTCAGCACGTCTTTGTCTGACTCCTCAGAGTTCAGAAGTGCATCCTCAGTGCACCGGCTCTCAGAACCCTCAGCGTTCTGTCACACCCTCCTGGTATGAAGCCTCAAAGACCTCCAAACTGAATCAAACAAACTCCTACAGACTGCACCACTACAGTATACATTCACGGCATATATATGGAACACACACAGACATGCATATAAGATAGAATAATGTAGGAAAAACTGCTTTGTTATATTAACAATGGCAAATGTCGGGATTTTACAATGGTGTTCCTCGAGCTCTCTCTGGATCTCTCATACAACCATTCTTTCTCTTCTCCTCTCTACTACCCCAAATGAGATCTAGAAATCTCTTTTACCTGAGGGCTCATCGAGCTCTTCCCTCCAGGTTCACCTACTCTAATAAATTACATTCAATGGTTGTCTAGTCCAGCACCTGGATCTAGATCTCAGCCGATTTAGCATTAAAGTCGATCCTATATAATGCCTGCTCAAAAGCATGGCTTCCATGGCTCAACAGCCTAATCACATTAAATTACATTCAATTCATATTCAAATGAGGCTACGCCTCCCTTTTAGCATATGAATGCATGCGCGCTGACGTGGCTGGCTAGCATGGAGTGATGCTCCTGCATCACGATATATGGCGGGCTCTTCTAGATTTGCACCTATAGCTTGGTCTTGTAACTTCTTCATGTTAGAAATCATCTGTGTGGACATGGACTTACAGTCCAACATGTCAAATCTGCGGAGCACATCAACTCCATACTTTCTTTGTGTTAGAAAGATCTCACCTAGTTTCTGCCACACCTCTAAGCCCGGAAAATAATTCATAAGACCCAAGTCTTTCATTTCAAATTTTGTTGAAAGCTCCCTCTTAGTCTGAACTATCAAATTTTCCTCTTTTGTAAGGAACAAATCATCCACATATAATACTAAGATATCATGATGATTTTGTACAATATTTATATAAAGATTGGGATCTACTATACTCTTGGTGAACCCATGACTCTGTAGAAAGTTGTCAATTCTTCCATACCAAGCTCTCGGAGCTTTCTTCAATCCATACAAGGCTTTCTTGAGTTTGCACACATCAGATTATTTCCCATGGATCATGAACCCTTCAGGTTGCTTGATGTAATGCCCTGTTTCCCCCAGCCTGTAAAAATAACTATATTGGCCAAGAACTATGGCAAACTCAAAGATGTGAATGTTTGATTTGACGGACCTTTGCATAAAAGGTCGATGAATGTAAATTATGTTATCAATATGTGTTGCATGACTGCTGGGAGAGGGATGTGCTAAAAGAGACCATGATGGCTAATGAGAGGTGGTGGAAGGGACCTAGAATGGTTGCGTTAACTTCCATCGAGCCAGTACCGTACTAGTTTATACTTTCTCAAAAACCAAAGCAGCTCTCTGATCCTAGAATGGAATTCCTATCAGATTGGTAGGTGGGGAGTATCCTCAGGAGTTAATGAGGGGATTGGGGGTGAACCTCCCATATGTAACAACCCTTATACCTGACCACGAATGGTGAAATTCGTGGCACATAACCTTGCAGACAAAATTGGAAAGAGAGGAAATGTGGTAAGGAGGGAGAAAAGCGCGCGCGACGAGGATCGCGGAAGAGAACTGGAGAAAATCCTGGAAATGCAGGGATTTTTTAATATCAGGAGAAGGAGAGTAACCTTCGTCCTGGATTATTTTTCTGTATCAGGAGAAGGAGAGTAACCTTCGTCCTGGATTAACTTTATGTATCATGAGAAGGAGAGTAACCTTCATCCTTGACTTCCATTGAGCTAGAAGTAGGAGACTAAACCTCAAAACATCGTGATCTAGCTCGGGGGTGGCTAGTGGTAAATCCGGTTAGAGTCACAAAGCCTACAGTTGGGTGGAAATGAGCACCCCTCTCAGCAGTTGCATCACGCTTGGTAGATCTGATAAGTGTTTTATACCTTGTATTTCGAACTGAATATCATGAATACATGCTTATGTTTATATGCCCATAATAATTTCTGTGTAGAATGATTGCCTGGTGTTTTAGACTGGAAATAATGGATGCATGTGTATACTTACATTCCATAGTCGGTTTTTGTACAAAGGATTAAGTTTGGGGCATGATTTCTCTCCATTGCGAATCGTCTTGTTTTCTTGACTCTTGTAATTTTCCAGGAAGGCTCCTTGAGAGTACTCTTCCCCAGGGATTACCCCATAAATCTTGGAACCATGCCGAACCTTTACCCAAATACTCGACTAAGATCAGGGATGATTTCCCAAGAACCGTCTGAAGGATTCATGCTATCTGGACCTAGAAACCTTATGCAAGAAAGAGTAGCTCTCTAAGGTCTCGGAGTCGTGGGAGTTTGAATCCTGGAGAGGTTGAATTTCATGATTCAAGATCAGGATAGCGAGTCCAATTATAGAAAGAGAGAATACCCTATCGTTTGGTAGACAAACAGTAGAAATCCTTTCATAAATACCCCATATCTGTCAAGACCAATGGATCTAGATAAGGAGCACAGGAATTAATACCTCGACCCTTTTCAGCCTTTGCAAGTAGCGATGGGATCTAGGACCGTAGATCAAGGATATGACGGAGCTCTATTGATCGTCAATCTTAGCCTTTGCACCGGTAGGAGGGCATCATTTTGTTGAATCGTGACTTGGGGTGTTCAAGGGTAGGATTTCATGAACTCATGATTCGCAAGATTGCGACGTGATCGTGGTCGTTGGATCCAGGCCACTGGAAAACGGTGGGATCAGAACTTTCGTGGTTATCGCCTATCGGGGGTTTGAAACTTGAGAGAGTTTCTTTTCAACTGTAGAAGTCATGAAGTGTTGAGTGCCGAGGTCTCGTGGAAACATGTGGCCCATCTATAAGTGGGGACAGCGTGGTTGACAGGTGGCGTAACAACAAGTTCCCAGAGGAAGGTGGAAGCGGGTGACCGATGGTGGACACTTCTCGCCTGGGAAAGAGTCAACCCATTGTTGACTTATTGTGGCTTGGGGTTTCGCATGATGAAGAAGTTGCACCTTGATTGCTAAGGCTTTGAAACGTCGAGATCTGAGGTCACGTGCGACGGGCGGTGGCGACACAGCTCGTGAGAAGAGTATAGTGGAGGAGACAAGTGGTGTGTGCGCGTCGCTTTGGCAGAGTCCAGGTAATGTTGACCTCTCGTGTCTCAGGGATTCGCAAAGGAGGAGCATGAGGGCTCAACACCTCAACTAGTGAAATTGTGAGTGGTTCTAGTTTGTGGCCTATCCTATGGTTACATGTAGCAGGCGCTAGTGAGGAGGGAGCCATACCCGTATCGTATCTTGGGTATCGGTGTTTGGAGAAAGGGGATTCAAGAGTCTTGACTCCCAACTCGCGAATTGTGAAAGGTGATTTTGCTAAGGCCAGGTTGTGGTCATTTGGAGGAGGATAAGGGAAGGGAGGGTCTACGCTAGGCCCCATAGAAGTCTCGGGGATTCTGTCCCTCAAAGAAAAAAAGACAAAAAATCTAGGTTGTCGTAGTGGGTGTGTGACAAATTGATATCAAAGCATGGTTACAACACTTGGCCTGCTTGGGCTCATGAACGAGTTGCGCAGAAACTCCATTTGAAGTACTCCTAAAAGGAGTAACCCTCTATCTTAACCCCCTTTTATCAAAATTCAAAGTTAAGAATGAAAATTCCTATTGTGTGTATGCATTTGAAAAATATGAATTATGCGCTGGTTATAGACGAATATAAATAGTGACTAACAACAAGTGTTTTTCCTGCACACAAGTGGACGATCAAGTGAAAGGAACTGCAGATGCATAGAATGGTGACGCACCATGAAGTGGGGGATGTCTCCCACAATAGAGATGAAGAGTCTGACGAAAGGAGAGCAGTAGAGACCCCTCCAGATCTAGCTGAGACTGTGAGGAGCCTCATGGTCGAACTATAGAGCTGCAAGGTCGACAACGAGAGGTTGATCAAAGAGAAAGAGAAACAAATAGAAATTAATGCAGTCTTGCTGCAGAGTTTATCCGACATACAAAAACAATTGTAGCATGGACCTGACACCAGTCATGTGGACCAATAACAGACAAAGAAAAGTCGAAGTCCACCTAAGATACAGAAACATGGTCTTTTAAGTGGCCACACTGGGAAGAGCACCTCAAGAAAGGTCCACCCCAGAGATAAGGGACAAGTGTCGGATGATTCCTCTGGAAAGGAAACTGGTGACTCGGAGGGATATTCTAGTAGCAGAACTAGTTCTTATTCCTGAAGAAAACGGAAGAAGCGAAAGCATTCCAAAATTCATAATCTCGAAGAATTCACGAAGGCCAAACCACCCTCTTTCGATGGTGAAATAAAGAAGGGGGAGGAAGTGGAGGCCTGGTTGCTTGGACTAAAGAAGTATTTCAGAGTCCATGACTTCTTAGAAAACTTGAAGGCCCGAGTAGCCACCTTCAACTTGAATGGAAAGGCCTCCATTTGGTTGGAAGACCTTAAGAATGTAAAAGGTATTCATGAAGAGGACCTATCTTGGGAACAGTTTGAGAAATATTTCAGGAAGAAGTATCTGTCATAAAAGTATTTCGACGAAAAAACTAAAGAATTCTATGAACTCAAGCTGGGGAAACTCACCATATAGGAATATGTCAGCAGATTCCTCGAGTTGTTGAGGTACGTACCCTATATAAAAGAAGAAAAGGAAAAGGTGCAACGATTCATCAGTGGACTACCTAAGGACTATTAGAATAGGATTGAGTTTGATGAACCAAAGACCCTAGAAGACAGT
>ML815165.1:214752-231429 GCA_009831015.1 Picea engelmannii
CACCAATTTGGTGTTTCGCTTGGTCGTGACCTTAAAAATATATATATATATATATATATATAACCATTGAGTTTGATTTTTTGAGGAATTTCAAAGTGCTAAAAATAACAATATAAAACTTTACACAAAATCAAACTTTTTTGTGAACACCAATATAAAAGAGGATGTAATTTATGTATTCATATGATGCACGAGCAATGCATCTTACATTCATATTTTGAGCATACCCCAATCATTCTTAACCATGGGAGTCATGTTCATTTTAGATCTCATTAGAAAATAGGGAATTGTAGTAGATCTTGAGGCCATTATTTAAGGGTGATAATTATATCAACATCATTATAAAAGTAATGAAGAGATCCTACTTGCATTATAGGTCTCTACGAACATGACAATCTAACATTATTGCATCCATTGCTTATTATTTAAGCTAAGATGTTAATGATTTGGAGCTTCCAAAGATCTGTGGAAACATGAATCTAAATGAAATTACTCATCAAAAACACCAAGTATGCTAACTTTTTTATTGAGGATATTGATTGTTCACTTTATTTCTCAAACCATGCAAAAATGCATTAAAGAGTGGGATGATAGAGCATAATACCTAATGCATAAGTTTGATGAATACAAATTGTGTTACCTTCTCCCTAGTTTTCTTAAGAATCCCACCATGTGTCAAAAATATTGTTCCAAGAATTAATTCTACAAAGGATAAGTCTCCTTGATCTTGGGCTTGTGATGAGGCAGGGGGAAAGAGAGCTACGTTGCATTCTCAAAATATTTACAAAGTATGGCCACACTGATGTCAATGTTGCTAGAAAAAAAAAAAGATCACAAAGGAAATAACACTATGGCAAGTGTTGGAGGCAAATATAACAAAGCAAATGGCATTATCGTGAGTGTGGGATTCAAAAACATGAAGTATTTAGACTAAATGCAATGCCAATTCCTATATTGACAAGAAGCAACAATGCTCATAACACACGAATTCAAGTGGGGATTCACAAAGACAAGGTCTCTAAGCTTCTTTGGTATTAAGCTTTCATTAAGTGACACATAAAATAGTGCATCCAACTAGAATAGAGATGATTTTAGTCTTTAGATGTGAAAGGCAAGTATTGTGTGATGAACCAATGTTCATTGACCAACCAAGCATTAGAAGTGAAGACTTTGATGAGTTATTGAAAATCTTACCCTTCTTTTAACATTTTATGATATTTGTTGTCTTTCATAAATAACAAGTGATTTAAAAAAATCTACATTTTTAAGGGTGTTTTTTGAATTACCCTTCTAAGACAAGTTTGAACCCCTTGGAAGGGCTAGGAAGGGTTCTATTTTAGTCAATGGTTATAACCCTTAAGCTAAGTTGTTGTTTTTTTTTTGTTTTTTTTTCAAATAGTATAATGAGAATTGATTAATGGTGGTATATATATATATATATATATATATATATATATATATATATATTAAGTGGTTAAATTGTAATTGGGAGTAGTATTTAGTTTTTTTAATAGGAGATTAAGGCTAAATGTTATTAAAAAACACATGACCCTATTGGAAGGGGATGACCACAAAGAATATTGGTTTTCTAGTTGATATTTTGTGAGTTGAAAGTGTCTTTTGGTTTTAAAGTAAGACCTAAAACTGCTTTTGATTGGCTAAGAGCTCCTCTTCCTCAGATGTGAGGAAACAAGTTAATGACCCAAGACCTAAAGGCATGTGGCAAGAGTGATCAATGAGTTATTTCAAGTGGCGTGGTTTTCCTTAAATACCAATCACGTTATGATAGTTTATATCACCTTCAAATAAAATATACATATTCTTTATATGAAATTTGAATTTTATCTTTTTAATAATGTTGTTTATGAATGTGTGATCCAGGTGGATATTGGTGGCCACCCGCCTATTCCACTTGGACCCCCACCATTGTTTCTTTCAGTTTTTCAGTTTCCTTAATTGTAGCACAATTTATTATTTTTGGCAGTTTTTCGAGTCCTGAACTTTCGGACCCATTTTGAGGCCCTAAACGATGTTTTTTGGGCATCAAAGGTCTGGCAAATACGAGTTCATTCCAAACTCAATGTTTTCTATCAGCAGTTGTAGTCCTCGGATAGATCTTTCTAACAATGTATCATGTGCATCAAAAGAAGATAGTATCCCAAAGTTACGACCCTAGGAAATCGATGTACCAATTTACCCCGACGGTGCCCATATTCCAGCGTTTCATCTCCTAGGGTTAGGTTTTTGGATCTTTAGGCTTTCCATTGTTTATCAATAATATATAGGCTTTCGAGCCTCATTGTAACACAAAGTTCAGAGGCCTGTAGCCACTACATCTCTTCTCAGAGATAAGCTACCAACGCCCTCGCTAGTTTATTTCCATTATGTTTGTAAACAAATTTCAGTTCTTTGATATTAATGAAATGAAGTGTTATTTCCATTGCATCTTTGTATTCATGGTTATTTGTGTATTCTGTTGCGTTCCTGCATAAATTCAGATCACGGTCTGCTCTTTCTCGATCCTTCTTTGCATGTCCCCAATGAGGTCGGGGTATAAGGAGTTAGGGCTCTATCTGGCTGAACCTTTGCAAGATCAGTCTCACAAATCCCGACGGCCACCCATGGGAGATGAAAAGAAAGACAAGGGAGGAGGAGATCCTATCAAAATATTGCTTGAGGAGGCCCTTGAAAACAAAGGAACGCGATGATGGATGACTTCACCCAGATCCTTCAACGATTGTCCACTGGCAGTGCATCTGCATCCAGCAACCACTTTGGAGGCACAAACCCTTTTAAGGTACAAGTAAACTTTGAAATTCCCATATTTGATGTCCAAATAGATGCATACATAGTAGATAGATGGTTGAATCTATTAGAAGGATATTTCTCGGTTCATGACTTTTTCGACCGAGAGAAGATTATTTTTTCACTACTCAAAGACGCCCCCCATGTCAAGGACTGGTGGGAAACCTATTGTGAGAAAAAGGACGAGGAGGAACCCTCTCTATTCTCTGTCGTACTCACTTGGAATTATTTTCGAGACGCCATCAAGGAACAATATTATCCCATGGGGAGCTATGAGGGCAAGTACATACAATGGGCTACATTGCAGCAACAAAGGGATCAAGATGTGCATGAGCTGATGAATCTGTTCCATACCCTGTGCACAAAGTTGGGTATCAAATATTAAGAGAAACATTTGGTGTTGAAGTATCGCAGTTGTCTACACAAATACATTCAGGAGGAAATGGAGTTCCTCGACATCTCCTCACTTGGTACGGCATACTGGTATGTTGCTAAGATTGAGCATAAATTCAAATAGAAGAAGCGAGACTTTGGATCTGTGAATCAAAAGCAAGTGAAAGGTGCCCCCAAACTGCAAAACAAAGGACAAATCCAAGGCATGGTGGCTCAAGACAACCTTCCAAAGCTGCAAGCAAAGAAAAACACCGCGAAGCCGAAGAGGGACATGGGAAAGTGGTGTGAGTTCCATAAGAGCTCCACTCACAACACAAGTGAGTGTCGGGCCAAACAGTCACTGGTGGCCAAGATGAGGGCTTTTGAATTAGATGCATGCTCCAACATTGAATCAGAACCCGAGAAGGGGAATGACAGAGGGAAGCAGATTATTGATGCAGATGCCAACGCCACCTTTTCCACCATGAAGATCCAAAAGGAAGAACCAGAAGATCCAGAGGAGGAGGAGCGTCTCTTCCACTCCCAGATGTGGGTAAAGGGTTCCCCGATACAGTTCATTGTCGACAATGGGAGCCAAAAGAACCTCATTTCAACATAGGTCCTGAAGCGGTTGGGCTTGCTGACCACAACACACCCACAACCATACACCATCGGGTGGCTTCACCAAGGACGGGATCTTCGTGTCAGCCAGCAATGTCGCCTTCCCTACAACATCAAGCCTTTCATCGATGAGGTATTATGTGACATTGATCCTCTTGATGTTTGTGATGTATTATTAGGCCAACCATACTTGTGGAAGCGACATGTTGTGTATGAGTCCTGGCCTCGCATTGTTATTGTTACCTTGGGAAATAAGTTGTACAGGATACCAGAGGTACCACCGCCTGTCGCTATCTCTTTGGTTATTACAAAAAAATCCAGTAAGCTCATTTCCAAAACTAGGAAATTTATTTTCTTGACGATCCGCCCTCAAGGAAAGAAGAAGATTGTGGCCACGACCTCCAGACAGGGCTCCTTCGCACGACAACAACAAATGGAAAAGGTCATGGAGGAGTATCGGTACATCTTCACCTCACCCACAAGGGTGCATCTGCACTGTCAGGTCAAGCACCCCATCGATATGACCCTGGGTGCATTGCTGCCCAATGGACCGATCTATCGGTGCTCTGTTTTGGAGAATGATGAAATCAAGAGGAAGATCCAGGAGCTGTTGCAAAAAGGTCACATCTAGCCAAGTTCATTGCCCTGTGGGAGCCCGATCATGTTGGTGTCGAAGAAGGATGGGACTTGGAGACTCTGTATCGACTATCGGGTGCTAAACAAGATCATTGTTTAGAATAGGTACTTGATCCCACAGATTGATGACCTTCTGGACCAACTCAAAGGGGAAAAATATTTCAGCAAGATCGACTTGAATTCCAGGTATCACCAGGTACCAATCGAACCGCCTGATGTGTGGAAGAGTGCCTTCAAAGCCAAGGAGGGCCCTTTCGAATGGATGGTCATGCCTTTTGGGTTGACGAATGCTCCCACAACCTTCATAAGGTTGATGGACGACATCTTGCGGCCATTCACAAACTCATTTGTAGTAGTGTACTTGGTTGACATCCTGATCTTCATCTAGACTTGGGAAGAGCACCTCCACCACATCCGACATGTCCTCCAAGCACTGCGGAAACACAAGTTGTGTGCCAATTTGGAGAAGTGCACTTTTGGTATGACCCAGGTTCAATATCTAGGATACATTATTGATGAGCGTGGGGTGCATGTGGATCCAACCAAGATCCAAGTCATCTAGGATTGACCAGCCCCGACCACTCTAACAGAGCTTTTCATCTTTCTTGGTCTTGCTAATTTCTACCGCAATTTCGTGTTGGGATTCTCTCATATCACTTGGCCCTTGAGTCAAGTCACCAAGGGAGAAGCGAAAGAAAATTTATTTTGGTCGGAATCTCAACAAAAGGCATTCGTAGAATTGAAACATCGCCTCTATTGTGCCCTAGTGCTCACATTACCAGACTTGCAACAACCATTTGACATCAAGACAGATGCCTCTGATTATGCTATTGGGGAAGTTCTTACTCAATAGAGGCATCCAGTGGCATATCACACTGCGACATTGTCCGACACAGTTAGAATGTATCCCACTTATGACAAAGAAATGTATTCCATTGTGCAGGCTTGCCGATAATGGAAGCATTACATTTTGGGGAAGGAAACGATCATCCACACAGACCACCAACCCCTGCAATTCATACTGACACAAGGGAAGTTGCAGAACGATATCCATCAGAAGTGGTCCACATATCTGCAACAGTTTCATTTGAACATCAAGTACAAAAAGGGAAACACTAATAATGTTGCAGACTGCCTCATTCGACCACTGATCATGGTGATAACCACCGTGCTCAACTCTTGTGGGCATGAGACTTCTGATTGGCCACTTCTCTACAAGAGCCATCCAGAATTCGGCCACACATACAAGATTCTCTTGGAGGGTAACCAAGTTCCAAATTTTCACCTCCAGGATGCCCATTATGTCACCTGGGCACCTTTGTGTTCCTTCAAGCGAGCATGCCAAGATGATTTGGGAAGCGCACTACAGTTGGGTCACTGGGCATTTCAGGGTCGAGAAAACAGTGCAGTACTGCAGAAGTATTTCTATTGGTCCAACCTTCGACAGGATGTCGGGAAGTACATCAAATCCTGCACTTCCTGCGCCATTGCCAAACCAACCATCAAGAAGCAAGGCCTCTATACTTCGTTGCCTACCCCTAGTCGACCTTGGGAATCCATCTCCATGGATTATATGTGGGGGATTCCTTTTACTAAGAATGGAAACGACTGTGTTTTCATGGTCGTCGACAGATTATTGAAGATGGCCATTATGGTGGCCTGCAAGAAGAATATCATAGCAGAAGCCACTGCTAAAATCTTCTTTGAATGAGTGTGGGTACACTTTGGGATCCCACATTCTATCATCTCAGATCGGGACAACAGGTTCCTCAGTACATTTTGGTCCAACCTCTGGTCAATGTTGGACACCAAGCTCACAAATTCCACAACTCTCCATCCCCAAACTGATGGCCAGACAGAGGTCATCAACAAGATGATCATACACATTTTGTGCATGTAAAACTCAAAGCATCCATGCACATGGGATGAGATCCTCCCCTATGTACAAAATATCTATAATTGGGCCCTCCACAGCTTAACTGACCACAACCCCTTTCAGGTGGGCTTGGGATTCCAACCAATATGTCCCATTGACGTAGCCATTCCCTTTGCAACTACTCATGCTGATTCAACTCATGTCCAGTCTGAAGTTGCCAAGGCGAACAACTTCATTGAGCGCATTCAACACATTCTCTAACAGTTTCATGACATATTGGACAAAGCCAATGCTAATTACAAGAAGCGGCATGATCAACATCGGGTGCAACACAACTTCCAGGTGGGCGACAAAGTGTGGCTACATTTGCAGAAGGAGCACCTCGTTGGACCCCACCATAAGCTTCACCCTCTCCGATATGGGCCATACACCATCACCAAGGTTGTAGGGGACAATGCCTTCGAGCTCAATATTCCAACATTCCTTGGTATGCACCCAGTTTTCAATGTGGACCACCTTCAACCCTACTTTCCACCTCTACTGGACACATCTGACATGGTAGAACAACTCACACCAACATAGTTAAATCCAGAATGCATGGAACAAGCCACAGCTGATCAGATTATGGACATACAGATCAAGAACACTCACTAGCAGAGGATCCAGCTATATCGATTTTTCAAAGCAGGCCAACTCCTTCACCATGGCAAGTGGCTCACCAGGGACCAAGTTCAACAGAAGTTTCCTCATCTCATGGAGGAACTCAACATAATGGGGAACATTGCTTCTGAAGGGGGGAGGAATGATCCAGGTGGATATTGGTGTCCACCCGCCTATTCCACTTGGACCCCCAACATTGTTTCAATTTTTCAGTTTCCTTAATTGTAGCACAATTTACTTTTTTTGGCAGTTTTTCGAGTCCTAAATTTTTGGAGCCATTTTGAGGCCCTAAGCGACGTTTTTTGGACATCAAACGTTCGACGAATATGAATCTATTCTGGATTCAATATTCACTATTAACAGTTGTATTCATTGGATATATATTTCTAACGATGTATCATGTGCGTCAAACGGAGATAGTATGCCAAAGTTACAACCCCGGGAAATTGATGTACCAATTTACCTCGACGGGGCCCATATTCTGGCGTTTCATCTCCTAGGGTTAGGTTTTTGGATGTTTAGGGTTTCCATTGTTTCTCAATAATATATAGGCCTTCGAGCCTTATTGTAACATAGAGTTCAGAGGCCTGTAGCTGCCACATCTCTTCTCAGAGATAAGCTACCAGTGCCCTAGCTAGTTTATTTCCATTCTGTCTGTAAACAAATTTCAGTTCTTTGATATTAATGAAATAAAGTGTTATTTCCATTGCATCTTTGTATTCATGGTTATTTATGTATTTTGTTTCATTCCTGCATAAATTCGGATCAATGTGACACATCTCTTTCACTTAAGTTATATATATATATATATATATATATATATATATATATATATATATATATATATATATATATATATATATATATACANTATATATATATATATATATATATATATATATATATATATATATATATATATATATATATATATATATATATCCACATTAGCTGAGGAATTTCAATAATGCTTGGTGGTGAAGCTTAATTCAACTTTGAAAATTATTATAAATAATATTCAAATGTGACATGTATTTTTAGGAGTTGTCGCGCTTTAATATGACTATCAAAATGAAGAATGTTTCAAAATGGAGGAGGCCAAGTTTTACACTATTGATATGTTCCACCCATGGAAACAAAGAAAGAATGCAATATCAATCATTGAGTACCTGCATTGATTTCAGTAATTATATAAAACAAAACAACAAGACATGTTGATTTAATTGACGATAATAAAAAAAAATGGTGTAGAGCAATAAGGGACTTGAAATGATTCCACCAATGATATAACACAAAACAATAGGATGCATTAATTTTAGAGATAGTACAAATAAAAATGATTTAAAAAAATTAGTTGCATTGATTTCAATAATGACATAATGAAAAACAATGGGATGCATTGATTTTAGTGATGATACAATGATAAATGATTTAGAGTAATTAATTGCATTGATTTCAATACTAACATAATGAAAAACAATGATATGCATTGATTTAAGTGATTATACAATGATTTAGAGGAATCAATTGCAGTGTTTTAAATAGTGACATAATGCAAAACAATATGCATTGATTTAAGTGACAATACAATGAAAAATAATTTAACATAATCAAGTAGGTGTATTCTATTGTTCCTTTTGGAGGTAGATCAATGATATTGGTAGGTGATTTGGGACAACTACCTCTTGTTCTAGATAGACCTGCATATGCATGCGAAGTTCGTGCAAGAGAATTAAGGAATTTAGAATTATTGTAACTCTTGATATAGTGCTCAAGCAAGATGCACAAAGCAATGATCAAAAACATTTTTGACATTTGCTAATGAATGTTAGAGATGCAATTCCTATTGTAGAAGACTGGAGATTACTAATGACACGTATAGATGCCAATATGGATGATTCCAAAAAAGAGTCATTTGATAAGGATATACATTTGTTTTCAACAAATGATGATCTCCATGATCACAATAAGCATTGTTTGATATCACTAAATCGCCTTATTGCACGAAGTGTTGCTACAAGATTAAGTAGAAACTACTCCATGGAAGTAGATGAGGAAAAATTGGACAATCAACTTCTTATTTCTATTGGAGCTAGGATTTTTCTTACTTCAAACTTATGGACTAATGCAAGACTTGTCAATGGTGCCCATGGGGTAGTTGAACATATTGTGTATAATCAAGCAACATCCCCTCCTGAACACACCACATATGTTTTAGTAAGTTTTGATAATTGTGTGGGAGATCCATGGGATGAATCACTCCCTCGGAATATTCCTATTATACCTATTGAAAGAGGTAATAATAGACAAATTCCATTGAGACTTGCTTGGGGATTAACAATCCATAAGTCTCAAGGATTAACATTAGAGAATGAAACTATTAATATTGGAAAGACAAAACAACAAGGTCTTAGTTTTATTGCACTATCTTGAGTTAAATCTTTACATGGTCTTCAATTTTAGCCTCCATTTCCATACGATCAATATGAAAATATGAGAAAATGTGCAGATGTGTCTAAGACAAAAGCTAAAGAAGATGGATTGAGATCAATTGCTATGTAATATACGAGTTATTCAATATCTTCCTCATGTCATTTCTTAATGATCTGTTGTAGTATATATTTTATTCAATATCTTAATCATTCGATTTTGTTATTATTCAACATCTTCATAATGATGTAAATTTTAAAGTATCAAGTTCATATAAAACATATACATCTAGATAATGATTTTCATATTAAAATTTCACACTCCTACCCATGACTAAAACCAATGTAGATCCATCTTAACTCATGATCTATCATGCATCGAGAGGGATCAAATCCCTCGAGTTGCAAACCTTTCCTCAAGTTTTTCACTCTAAAAAGGAGGTTTTCACCTTGAGGTATTTGATCTCTCTTGACACATGATTGATCCGAAGTTAAGATGGATCTACACTAGTTCTTATTGTATGTGTGTGTGTGTGTGTGTGTGTGTGTGTGTGTGTGCATGCACGCCATGTGTCAACTCCATGTTTTACACATCTCCCTCATATTGAGTAACACGCCATTAAAATAATTTTTAACATAAGATTTTTTTTTACTTTCAATTGATTTATATATATATATATATATATATATATATATAAAAGGAAAGTTGATATTAATCTTGACAAGTTAGCTCAAGTGGTTGTGTGTTGTGAATTATAAGCAGAAGGTATCGGGGTCAAGTCCTCGAGCTAGGAAGATGTTATTGGGCCTCACTCGATATCCCCACCAGGTTAGGTTGCCAAAAATGCAACTAGCCTATTTACCTACTTAACTTGGACTTTGATTTATAACTCATATTGAAATGTATCGATTTGCTTCAAGAACAATAACCTTTCAATATGAACATCAAAAATCTAAAAAAAACTAAAAAGAGACTTCAACAATAAACTATAAAATTCTATACATAATTAGGGAAGACCTCCACTCTTTAGAGATAAGATTGACAAAGAACAAAGACCTCCACTCTTTAGAGATAATATTGACAAAAAATTGGTTGTTTTTGAATGTTTGTCCCATCCATTACAAAATGACCATATCTAGACTTCAACTTGAAATTGTGAAATCCTATACAAAACAAAACCTCCACTCTTTAAAGAGAATATTGAGAAGGATTGGGTTGTTTTTTAATGTTTGTGCTATCCATTACAAAATATTAAATTCAATATTTTTTAACTCATTGTTGTATCAAAGAAAGTTCAAAGAATATGGTTATATATCGTTTTGTGTCCTTAAACATACTTTCAAGGTTAAAGTGGAACTTGTTGAAGAATAACATTTAGTGGTGGGTCTTGGATTAGAGAAGCTAGTGGTACTAAAGAACAAACCAGCCGCAGTGAATGAATGTGTCTTTCATGATGATGTATCTTGATAAGCAGTGGTCAATATTTTATTTGTTATGTTCTTTTTGGATAGGATTTATACACTTTGTCTTGTTTAAAACTAATGATCTCATTTTGGTTCAATATTTGCTAACTTAGTGGTGTACCAAAGAGAATATTGAGTGGTGCACTACCCTATTCTGGTTAGGGTTTCTGGTATATCTTTTGGTTATCTTCTATTTTGTGAGATCTCTCTTGGAGAGAGACTTTGTACTTGTTGACGAATCTATATTGAAGAATATTTTTGGGGTTTTCTTCCCTAAGAGGGTTTCCCAGAATAAATCTTGTGTGTATTGTGGATGTCTTTCTTTCAATGATATTGATGCATGAAATTATTGTTCTAATTGTTAAAAGTTAAAGAATATTGAATACACTTAACTACTTAAGAGAAATTTTATATGGTATCAAAGCGGAACTGAAAGAATCCATTTTCACAGTCTAGAGGAACTCACTAAAGAATAAAAAACATAGGAAGGCTCTCCTAACCCTAGTGCATCTTTTCCTTGGACCAGTCTTGCAGTTTTCACAGTTTCTGAAAATTAGGGTTTTGCATAAAAACCTAGGTGATGATGTCACCCTCTTTATAAAGGAATATAGTCAAGAAAAATTCATCAAGGATTTCTCCTAAGGAGGGTGCATCTATTCCCTGGATTAGATCTAAAAAATTCTCAAGTTGAAAAATTAGGGTTTCCTCATAAACCCTAGATCAAGACATCTAGGCAGCAACATACTGAAGTTGGAGCAGTTCACTTTGGCATAACACACTCTCTGGTAAGTTCAAAACCTTTCTTTGAAAAGTTTCTATTTTCTTATTATATTTTCATCCCAGGGCAAGATGACTCCCAACACTAAGCTTCATGAGAAGCTTGAGGGTGTTGATAACTTTCAAGCATGGAAGTATAGAGTGATGCTCATTCTAGAAGAGAATGATCTAGAAGATTTTGTCAAAGAAGAAGTTACAGAACCAGAGGAAGATGTAGCCAAGGTAAATTACAAGAAGAGTCTGGTCAAGGCAAAGAGAATCATTGTTGATTCTATGAAGGATCATTTAATCCCTCATGTCTCATCATTGACAACTCCCAAGCAAATTTTTGATGCCCTATACCAATTATATGAAGGCAAGAATATCAACCGGAAGATGACGTTGAGAACACAACTCAAGAGTGTGAAGATGTAGAGTTCAGAAACCATTCAATCCTACTTCACAAGAGTGTCTCAAATCAAAGAAAAACTTGAAGCCATTGGAGACACAATCGAAGAAGATGAATTGGTAATGACTACACTGAATGGTCTCCCAAGATCTTGGGAATCATTCATTCAAGGAATCTGTTCAAGAAGAAAACTAACAAATTTTAGCAAACTATGGGAGGATTGCACTCAGAAAGAAGCTAGATTGGTAGCAAGAGAAGAGAAACTAGGCGATGAAGAAAATCAAGCTCCGACAACACATGCAAGAAAGGAAAGAGAAAGAAAGAGGTTCACTCACACAAGAAGTATCAAGGCTCACATAAGACACATAAGTTTCAAAAGGATTACTCAAATTACAGATGCTACATCTACCAAAAGATGGGACACATTGCAATAAATTTTCCCAACTCAAAAGATTGGGTCAGAAAAGGAAAGTATAAAAGACATTATGATCATGTCACAGAAGACGATGACCCTGATTAGAAGAGAGCCAAAGAAGATGATTCAAGTGAATAATGTGTTTTAATATCAGCTCTTACATGAACAGTTACTCATGGAAGTGACACATGGCTTATTGATAGTAGTGCTTCTAAGCACTTGACAAGTTACAAGGATTCTTTCTCAGAATTAGTTCAGAAGGATTCACCTCACAAGGCGAATCTCGGTGATGACTATCAATATCCCATTAAAGGATTAGGACAAGCATCTTACAAATTGGATTTCAGAAAACCTATGAAGATGAAGGATGTTTTGTATGTACCTGGTTTGAAGAAGATTCTCCTTTCTATCTCAGCATTGGATGAGAAAGGATTCATAGTTGCTTTCATTGATGGTGAAGTTATCATGTGTCCAAGAGGAAAGTCTATTGATGATGTTGTGGTGATTGGTGTTCAAGAAGGAGGTCTATACAAGTTCACTCAGATTCAACATTAGTACACAGTACAATTACTCCAAGTGAGTTATGGCATATAAGATTTTCTCACATACATTACAAAGCACTAGCGATCATGAGCAAGATGGTGGCAAGTTTGCCATAAATCGAAGTGAAACGTGAAGGCATATGCAAGGGATGTGCACAATGAAATCATGTGAAGAAACCATTTCCAAGTAGTGATAGCAAATCCAAAGGAGCCTTGGAAATCGTACATTCAGACGTGTGTGGACCAATGTTAGCCACTTCACTTAGCGGGTATGTATACTATGTTTCATTTATCGATGATTTCTCATGTAACACTTGGATTTAGTTTTTGAAGGCTAAAAGTGAAGTCTTCAACAAGTTCAAAGAATTCAAGGTACTTGTTGAAAACCTTTCTGAAAAGAAGATAAAGATTTTGAGATCAGATAATGGAGGAAAATTCACATCAAATGAATTCGAGGAATTTTGCAAAGAAGTTGGGATTAAGAGGGAGCTCTCTACTCCCTACAATCCTTAGCAGAATGGTGTGGAAGAAAGAAAGAATCAAACTATCATGGAAGTAGTAAAGTCCATGAATCATGATCAAGATTTACCAATGCATCTATGGGAAGAAGCATCTAGCACTGATTGTAATCCATTTGATGAATTTCTGATGTATTTTTGAAACATTAAATATCAATAAGAAATCCTCCCCACTTAGACAAAGGCCTAGAGATGTAGGCAACCTTGTCGAACTCCGTTAACAATCTTGGCATTATGGTTTGTTGTTCTAAATGTCTATTTTTTGTTTTTCATTCTTTATGATGGCTACAACATTATTTCATTAAAATATTCTTCTTCTCTTTAATTCCTAAGTGGTAAATCAACTCATGCTTAAACTTAGCCATAGTCTTTAAAAGATCATTTTCGGATCAAGCAGCCACAAGGTTTCGAGACACATGACAGTCAGACACATGTGTGCAGATTGAAGAAAGCCTTATATGGATTAAAGAAAGCACCCAAGGCATGGTACAATAGAATTGACAGTTTCCTGATGAGCTTGGGATTTACCAAAAGTAAAGCAGGTTCCAACCTATACTACAAGGTTGTGGATGGTGGACTTGTGATATTATTCTTATATGTGGATGACATGTTTCTAACAGAAGATGAGAAGCTCATCATGAAGAGTAAGAGAAATCTTGCTACAAAGTTCGAGATGAAATATGTTGGTATGATACATTATTTCTTAGGTCTAGAGGTATGGTAGAGACCAAGTGAGATTTTCCTTAACCAAGGAAAATATATTGTGGAGATTTTAAAGAGATTCATAATGATGGATTGTAAAGCCATGCCTACACTGATGGTGACAAATCTGAATTTATTGAGTGATACATCTTCAGAGACAGTGTATGCCACCATGTATAAATAGATGATTGGTTTGTTGATGTACTTAACGAACACAAGGCCAGATATATGTTTTGTGGTGAACACATTGAGTCAGTATATGGTTGAACCTAGAGGTGTTCACTTGATTGCGGCAAAACATGTGGTGAGGTACCTAAAAGGTACAATTAATTATGGACTCATATATGTTTCGGATCGTGAGATAAGAATACAAGGCTTTACTGATTCAAATTGGGTTGGTAGTGTCACAGACCAAAAGAGTACATCTGGATGTTACTTTAGTTTGGGATCAGTTATGATCTCATGGTTTCACAGGAAGAAAACTAGTGTGGTGCTCAGTACGGTTGAGGCAGAGTATATAGCAACCTGTTCATCTAGCAGTGAAGAAGTGTAGCTTCGGAAGCTACTTGTAGGATTTTTTGATCTCGAGTTAGGGGTGACTTGTATCTGGTACAATAACCAGAGTTGTGTGAAGTTGTCAGAGAACCCAGTGTTTCACGACAAGTCCATTCATATTGGGATTAGGTTTCATTATATCAGATATATGGTGTAGAAGGGAGCGGTGAATCTCCAGTATGTCGCTACAGATGAGAAAATAGAAAATGTGTTGACTAAGTCTCTATCAAGAGTGAAGTTTGTGTACTTCAAGGACAAGCTTGGTGTGGTCCAAAAGGAATTCCCTAGTAAGAGGGAGTGATGAGTTACATATGTGATACCAAGGAAACAACATCAGCATGTGGTTGAAGCAGCAGGTAGTCATTCACGAGCACGTTACTGACTGTGACACCAGTCAACATGACTTCGCACAAGGTCATCAAATGTCGAGCCTTCAGGGCTGGCGAGTTTCCCACCTTTTCAAGATGAAGGGCCAACCTGTATGGTTGGAGGTGTTTCCTAGCCACATGATAGATGGGTAGTGTGTGTGCACTACATTTCCTAATCCTTGTGATTAGATGTTTGGTCACTGTGGACCGGTTGCCTGGTGTGCCAACCAGAGGTTACTAGTTTTATATGAACTAGATGTTAGATTTTGTGTGAGCTAGTGAGTTACTAGTTTTGTATGAACTAGATGCCAGATTCTGTGTGAGTTGGAAGTTGAAGTCTCGTGATGACATAAATACCAAAAGGATGATGAGACCCTGGATGCATGAAGTGGTTACAAAAATTCTTCGATATAGATTCATGGAAAGTCAACAAGTCAATGGTCAAGTGTACAGAAGTGAAGAAACAATTGTGATGATTGTGCCATAAGAATACCTTCCTTGCTAAGAGGGAGTGTTGAAGTTTGAGTAGCTTCAGAATATATTCACATTTTATCTATATTGTATTAGACCAATTCAAAACCCTAAAAGATAATATTATGTTGTATTTGTAAAGTCGGCCCTATTGTGCCTTTATAAAATTCAAATGTAAATTAGAAAGTGTCATTTGTACAAGTCAGACCTAACCTAATTTAAGGGTGGCTCAACTTGTATTTATAAGAGGCTAGGAGCCTCATTTGGAGAACACGCACAACATAAGTTCTCTCTGTTACACATTATTTTCGTCATCCCTATGATCATTAATGATGTAAACCTATATGTTGCCTTCAGAGGGGTCAGTAGCCTGAGTTCCTAAAGAGAGAAGGGAGAAGAGCTTCTCCTGAGAAAAGAACTTTCTTTTTCCTATGTAAAAACCTTATAAAAAGGGAAGTTCGCAGGTTGCTATATAGGTAGGGTGCGAGAATGACCCATTCTCGCAGGTTGCACTATAGCCAGGGTGCGAGGTGTTTACAGGTTGCTCTATAGACAGGGTGCGAGAATGACCCATTCTCGCAGGTTGCACTATAGCCAGGGTGCGAGAATTCCAGCACGTGGGAAAAATGACCGTTTTCGTGAATCTTCTAGAAGGAGAAGCTTCTATGGTGAGGTGGCATCCGAATGGTTTGGATCTTACTCGGTTTCATGATTTAGTGGGATCATCCTAACCTCCTCACCTTATCTTCTTCAACTTATAAAAAGAGAGGAATTCTCATGGAGAAAGTTAGATTGGATGAGCTTTTGTTAGCTTGAGCTTGGGTTAGCTTTGTTGGTTCTTTGGCTTGGAATTATTGGCTTGGTTAGAGTGGCTTTGAGATTTGTTTTGTCAAGATAGATTGTGAGTAGCTATCAGATCTATGGTTTCAGAATCATTGGAGCAAGAAGTGTGTGGGGAACGAAGGACAATTGGAAGGGACCTTACGACATCAAGGCAATGGTTGTAATCTCTCTTTCACATTTAATATGATACAGTAATATGATTCTTTCCTATAAAGCTTGTTGTGTTTTATTGTAT
>ML815166.1:3211-32614 GCA_009831015.1 Picea engelmannii
AGAAGGTCGAGTGGGGGTCCAATATGGAAAACGAGATGTAGATCTAAGCATGAATATCTCAACCACTGAGATCTGCACGATCCTTAGCACAACACACCAAGGCCACCCAACTATCAAAAACTTAGGATAAGTGCCAAAAGTGGGTCGTGCTATGACCCCTTCCTTCATTTTTTCACCAAGGGGTTATTTCTGAAGGAAAAACACCCTTCCATTGATAATTTGTGCTAACAGACCCTTCTCTCTGATATGCCCCAGTCTTTGATGCCACAACATAACCTTTCCTCCAGAGACTGTAGGAGTTATTTCTTCTTCAAATACAATATCAAGAATAATGGAACTCTTATACCCATCACTAATAGTGCTTCCTTGCAGCTTATAAAGAGTTCCAAACCAAACTCCCTTTAGCAACACCATTGCTCCTCGAACTATGCTGCAGGTTTCCTTCTCAAATATTGTTTTTACCCCTCCATTGTCCATTTTTCTTACAAAAATAAATTTTCTAGCCAAACCTGGTATGTACAGAACGCCAGGTAGTGTTCTAATCCTTCCATCTATGCGAATCAACTTGACTTTTCCTCATCCTATGATTTTGGTTGTCGAATAATCACCTAAGAAAACATTACCTGCATGATACATTTCATATTCATAGAACCACTCCCTGTGGGGAGTCATATGAAAGGATGCACCTGATTCAACCAACCATGCCTCATGATCTTCATTTTTACTTGAAGAAGCAAAGTACACATCCCCTCCTTCTTCCTTGGAGTTCTTTTCTTTTGTAGAAGGAGATTCTTTAGATCCCTTCTTTTTCTCAACTTTGGATCTACACTGCTTCTTGTAGTTCCCTTCTTTTCCACATCTCCAACATACCTTTAAAAACTTTCTTGGAGATTTAGTTCTACTCTTAGACTTAGATATCCCACTTGAGAACTTAGATATATTTCTTTCCTGGAAGCGTCCTCTTGCAAATAATGCGTTTGTGCTCTATCATTCCATGTTCTTCCATCCCATATCCTCTGACAATAAGGATGAGACCACTTCATCAAACTTCAAGGCAGTTGTATTACTACTTATGGCCACAACCATACTATCCCACGAGTCCGGTAAAGAACACAGTAAAATGATACACTTATCTTCATCTAAAATTTTAATATAAATAGATACTAACTGACTTACCACAATATTGAAAGCATTCAAATTCTCTACCACTGAGTCTCCATCTCTCATCCTTGGATTATACAACTTCTTTCTCAGGAATAGTTTATTTAGTAGGGACTTAAATTGATACAACTTCCCCAACTGATCCCATAAATCCTTGGTTGTAGCTTCCTCTGACACATTTAGTAATACTGAATCTAAGAGACACAGTCGGATTGTGCTCTTCGCTTTCCGATACAACTTTTCCCAGTCATCCGTTGAAGTTCCTGTAGGTGCATTACCTGGATCCACCGCAGTCCACTGATCTCTGTCCACCAACACATCTTCCATCTTGAGCTTCCACACCTGAAATTTTTTCCCATTAAACTAATCAATCTCCATTTTTGAATTTCTTTCCATTTATTTTCACCTGAAAAATCAATACCACAGATCTCCCACTCTAACAAGGCTTATCACAGTCCCGATCCAAACCCTTGACCACAAAGGTGTCCCCTTCAATCCAACAAAGCTCTGATACCAAATGTAGATTTCAACCTTGTACAATATTTACTGCAAACATATTTTCAGTAAAATAACATAAAAGATACAATGGAAAATACAAACATTACACAAATATTTTTCCTGTAGAAACCCAAACTGGGAAAACCAACATATTCTATATTCCTTCATAGTGCTACATTGTTTACAATACAATATACATATAGGAGCCAACGACATCCAAAACCCTACCCCAATGACCTGGATTAGTCAACAGCCTAATTCCTTAACTGGAAATATAAAGCCATTGGCAAAAAACATCTGTCGAAAAACTACCCAACAATGGACATGAAAATCGAGGCAACATGAAAAACGAGAAAACAATGTGACATGTTTGTCGAGGCAAATTTTTTTTCTCGTGCAAATCATATAACACATACCCAACAATTTGTACCCTCACCCTATTACTGTAGTGACTAAAGTCCTCTTGAGGAATGTAGGCCTCCTTAAGTACTATGAGGAGGCTACATCCCTGAAGGGGCACTTCGGGTTCTTGGTGTGGTTGATCCATCGATGGGATGTCAATTGACAGGCTTTCCATGTCCGTCATGATTAGTGGTACTATCCCACTAAGGAGGATATATATTTTATCAATGGGCTATCCAAGAGAGGGGAGGATTTTCCCCAGTTCCCTGATGTCCCAGTTGATATTGCAGTAGAGAGTCAACTCATGTACTCTCAAAGATATATTGGTGTTGATGTACTTTCTCCAACTGAATTTCAGTTGGCTAGTGGATAGCTATGAATCACTTCTTTCAGTGAGAAGGAGGTTAGGTGCCTTTCATTGTTAGTGACGACCATTGCACACTTTACTAGTGATGGGAAATGCATTAGTTGCACTCTTTTGTATTATGTTTATTCTTTTATACAGAGGCCACAATGTATTATATGGTTTTCCATTTTTTTGCAACATTTTTGTATAGCTCTAGATATATGTCACGCTATGATACATGGGAGGTAGAGCTTCCATTTTGCTTCATAGTTGTTTTGTTTATTTTTTGAGAGGTTTCCAGAGATGAGGCCTAGTTTTGTCTATTAGCCTTCTAGGCTGATGACTCAGGTGTGGATGCACATGTGGGGTGATATGATTCCCAAGAGGGGAAAACCAATTTTTCCAACCAGGATTTCCACTGACGCACTAGGCCTACTAGTCAGTGAGGCCGATCACATGTCCATGATGGTGCCATGTCCTTACATAGGGTTGGATTGTTGAGGATTTCTAAACATCCTATTCACATCGGATGAGCCAACAGATGCTCGAGGTAATATTAATGTTTTGTTTAAATTAATCTAGTTTCATTTTATTGTCTTACTTAATTAGAATAAATTTAATTCTAACACATTATTTAACTTGTTTTATTAAATTGTTTAATGAAATTGTCTAGTTATTGTTGTGTACTATATATTTTGCAGATATTGGCATATTCCTTGGGGGCGTGCCTCCTCCCCCACCAAATGAAGATGAGGAGATTCCTGAGGCCATGACAGGTCATGGTCCTCTGGTGCAGATACTCGACATGTGTCATAGGCTAGATACTAGATTTAGGTTGGAGTTGGGTGACCAAATCTGTGCACTTTTTGTTGAGGTGGGAGTCCTCCCCGTGTTGATGCGAGAAATCAGGGAAGATCTTATTCTCTTGGAGCTTTGGAGGGATATGACATGCAATATGATGTGTACTCAACACCCAACATTTTCAACATCTACTTTTCCTCTTTGCAGCTATCGGGCAAGACATTATCACTCAAAAGAACCTTATCATTGAATAAACTGCAGTTAGTAGGAAATAGAAATGTACAATGTCACTTAACATTCATAAAATCAATCGTTTTTAATGTTGATTGTGTGACAAGATTTATGAAAATATAAGGGACTTGATGGTCAATTACCTCAATATTGCCAAGAAACATGTGTTTGACATGCCAAAATTTTCTTTGAAGTTGTACAGTAACATTGTTGTCCCCAGCTGGGTAGACTTTGACCGACTAGGTTCAAAGAGAGGGGTGGAGGAAGTAGATTTCAGACTTTCAAAAAAGGTATCAGTGATATGAGCATCATCCACTAACTCATTGTTGTAGAATGAATATAACAAAATTGTCTCCATGGTAGGTGTATCCCGTAAATAATAATCCATACAAACCTCTATTTTATTGACTCCATTGCCAACTTGTGAAGAACTACTATTGTTGTAGTCATTCCTAATTGGTGAATATGGATGTAGTGGAAATTGAATAGGTGGTTGATTCAACCATTCTTGGTATGCTTCCTCTTCGAGTTGTTCTCTTATTGCAACCTTCTCTCGATTTGACATTGTAGTGAGGTGCAATGGAAGATGATAGATAGGTCACTCATCATCAAAATCCTGATTTAAAAAATATTGAACATTAGAACATCGATGATATTAGTAAGCACAATGAAATTAGTTTGTTCAAATTACATTATACCAAACAATTATTACCATCGTTGACCCAAGATTGTGGTTGGACGATGACATGTTATAATTGGCAGGGTAAAGAGGTTGTCCATTTTCATCTACCAACTCCTTGTGGTATGTTGCTCCTGATAAGAGCTTCTGACGTTTTTGAACTGGTGAAATATTTTCTACATTTGAACCAGATTCTGAATCAGGATCCTACAAATTTGGATACATTTTTAATCACATTGACATGGATAAAATAAATAAATTCAATTAGATAATATAAATATAAATAAAATCTGAACTTACTAGAGATGGAAAGGGAGAACTTCGTGATGGACTTTGATCAATATGGAACATGATGGAATTTGAAGAATTGGCCATTTGATATTATAAGAATTTGGCCATGTGAGAGTGTGGAAGGGAGATAGAGGATGACACAGAGGGGGGATAGTAAGTGTGGGAGGAAGAGAGAGGAAGACAAAGAGGGGAGGTAGAAAGTGAGTGTGTTAGAGTGTGGCAGGGAAAGAGATGAAGACATAGAGGGGTGATAGAAAGTGTATGTGCAAGAGTGTGGGAGGGAGAGAGAGGTAGAAAAAAAAGAGAGGTAGAGAGAGGTAGAAAAAGGATGGAGGTAGAGAGTCAGTGTGTTATAGTGTGGGAGGGGGAGAGAGGAATACATAGAGGGGCGGATAGAAAGTGTGTGTGTGTGAGTGTGGGTGGGAGAGAGAGGAAGACAAAGAGGGGAGGTAGAGAGTGAGTGTGTTAGAGTGTGGGAGGGAGACAGAGGAAGACATATAGGGGGTGTACAAAGTGTGTGTGGGAGGGAGAGAGAGAAAAGACGTAGAAGGGAAGTAGAGAGTGTGTGTGAGAGTGTGAGAGGGAGAGAGAGGAAAGTAGAGAGTAGGGTAGAGAGAGAGGTAAATGTAGGATAGAGGGGTAGATGTAGGATAGATAAAGCAGAGATAGTAGGAGGGGGAGAGAGAGAGAGAGAGAGGAATGGGGAGGGGAGAGAGTGTGTTTGAGTGTGATAGGGGGAGAGAGATTGAGACCGAGACTAACAATGAGGAGAGAGAGAGAAAGGATGGAAGAGAGGTTGAAGAGAGAGGGGAGTGAGGGACAAAGAGGCAGAGAGAGAGAGAGAGAGAGGAAGAGGGGGGGGTAGAGAGGAAGTGGATGTGAGAGTCTGGGAAATGTCAAGGTAAGGTTTAGGTCTAGGTCTTTCCATGCCTTGTGATGTCTAAGTCTTGCCATGTCTAGGTCTTACCATGTATAAGAGTGTTAAGGAGAGAGAGGGAGATAGATAAGGGGGTAGAGAGGGAGAGTGAGAGGGATATAGAGAGGGGGGGTAGATGTAGGAGAGGGAGGAGAGAGATAGAGAAGGAACCGATTTATAAGAATTTGTGTGCATTATTAGCATGTGTGCGTGTTCCTAGAGCGTGTGCACACTATTAAGAACGCACATGCATTATTTTGAATTGAAATTTTTTGGGTGGGATTGACAATGTGTATGTTGATTTGGTTGGACTAAATTTAAGTTTAGGATGACAAACCTATTGGTTCGATCTGAAAATTGATAAAAACCTCCATTTTTGTGAATACCCCTCTATATATTTAAACAATTCAGTTGTTGATGAAACTATAGACATAGATAGAGTCGACTATGCAGATTTCAAACATATAATTGTTTTAAAAAATTGATATTTTTCATTGTTTTTAATCTATTTTTGTCTTCACATATATCAAAATCATAGAATACATACCTCTCTTATTTCAAATATTTATATGTTCCAGGTTATAATAGGGCTCTTTGAGGGGAATAAATATGAGTAAGGTGCATAATTGGTGTTTGCAGGTTAGCATAGTGAAGGTTATTGTCAACTGGTTCAAAGTAAGCAACTTGGTCAAGTGGTTCTTCCTAACTTGGGACTAGATATGGTTTTGGAATGGGTTCTGGCCCCCAGTCAGAACAAGAACCTTATCATAATAACAGATTTATCGTAATAGTGCATGACATTCCCTTATCTCCACTTCTTTCTACTTGTAGCGGTGCATTACCTAGATCCACTAGCATCAAAATGCCCTGTCTTTTTTGGGGTGCTTAAGTACTTGTTGATTCCTTACGAGGCCCCCAAAAAAGATATCTTTCTATATTTGTAACCTCACTTCAAATGGGTCCCGCAACCCAAAATAAGTAAGCCTGGGTTCGTAAACTCACCCCCATCGCTTCCAGGCTATTTAATGTCCATATTACAAACATATGGCCAGTTTCTTTATGATCAATTCCCAGATAAAAACAAACTTATTAAAAGGAAGTAAGAGAGAGAGAGAATGAGTAGTTGGATCTGAGATAACCTCAAGATAGCTACTTGTGGTAGTAATGTATATGCTTATGGTAACCGGTTAAACTGCATCAACTGCTTAACCTACTAGAAGAGAGTAATACCTACAATCTAAAAAAAAATGTGTTGATCATGTTAAGACCCTCTTATCATGCAGGAACAAAAGACCTTGTAATTTCAGACATATGTTAACTTTGATAATTTTAAAAAATATAAAATTAATATTTAAAATTTCAAAAAAATACAGGTGAAAGTTTATTTTGGAAACATTAATTACAATGTAGTGAAGGTGTATACAATGAAGGTGTAAGTTATATTTTATTCTGAAAACATTAAATACAGTGCAATGAGTCCATTTCTGATGATGTTTAATATTCCATTTATCATTGCATGGTGTTTAATATTGGATACACTATTTATCATTTATCATTGCATGGTGTTTAATATTTTCCATTTCTGATGATGTTTAATATTCCATTTTTGTTTTTGTGATTGGAGTGACTCCTATGGGGAGTGTGTGTTGCTGACACAACAACCTAGATTCCATCCAACCAACAAATAAATGAATACATCCATCACAGTCAGAAACTATTTATTAAACATTGTAGGAAACTATTTATTAAATGGTGGGGACTTTGGGAGCGTATCATTCCTTTCATGGAGGTATTGTATTTTTCGTAGGCTATTCATTCCATGAAATGGAGTCTGGTGGGATGTCTTCAGCACTGGGACACCATATTATATAACGAATGACCGACTGTCAATGTTACTAGGAAAATCTCTCTATGGCTAGGGGCAAACCACAACAGATGGAAATGACTGCAGAAATCAACTCTATTATCAAGCATGCTATATAAACAAATATGCTAGAAAGACAAGATAACAGGCCTACCTTGTCTAGATGTTTGATGAAGTCCACCATTGATCACTTGAACCAAATCAATATACTTGCAACTAGTCCTCAACAACCAAGCAAAGCAAGCATATGGTGATAATATATGATGTTATCACATTCAATAGCATAATCCATTAACATTCATAAAAAATACACCCATGGAATAATAAGTCAAATATTTGCAAGATATCAATTGGACGATAAAAGAGTATATCTATTAAGAAATAATCAAAAGAAGTGAATAAGTTACAAACTTCTGTGTCAGCACGGTTCGAAACCAAGAAACTAAGTTCCTTCCAACTGGGCCTCCACCAAATGCAAGCTCATATAAGAGAGACAATGAAGTTCTCCATCAATAAGGGAAGAGCTTGGGGATTGAACACTGTGTTCAGACTTAAAGGATAAAGGGATGCAGACTCAATGTGAAGTGAATAATTCCTCTAGAGTAACTTTGCTCTCAAAGTTGAATTCTTTCTCATCTTTTCCATAGCTCGGAATCGGCCTAGCTATAGCCTTCAAGTGGATCTGAAGGGCCGATTCAGAGAGTTTCTAGTATATGGAAGGCCAAGGATCATTGATATCCTGTCATGACATGGAAACCCAACACCATTTTTCATTTTTGGGCACATTTCTCGATGTACATAGGTTGTAGTGGTGCAACCTGCATATACACATTTTGTATAGTAGACAATGTGTGTGTATGTGGAAAAAATGTATTTTTAGCTTTGGGATTTGCAAAAAGGGATGAAAAGTCTGCATAAGGAAATGGAAAAATGCCTTCTGTGCAAGATTGCATAGGGTGAGGGAAATCTTTCTATAACAGATGCCCCCTAATGTGTGAGGTCTAAGGAGTATCTGCGATGGCCAAAATACATTATAAAAACCCAGAAGTGGGGTGATGGGGAACCAGCTGGAAGAACTAGTTGCTCATTAAAATCTGCACTGACTTTGCATACATGGCTGCCAATTCGAATTACACCGCAGATCCATGTGAAAATATACCAAAACACTGTCTGTGGCCATGAATAGGCAAATACAAATGTGGTTACATGCCAAAGGCTTTCATAGTCGTGAACAAGGCCCATCAAAACCAGTCTCAAAATCAATCTGAAGATATCTGTATACAATGGAGTACAATATCATTTCCCATGATCACTGAAGTCATATAGGTACTGGTCCAATGAAAAGGAAGCAACAAATCAGGAATGTTGCAGCCACATACTGATGTCTTCAAGTATTATACATAATCCTCCAAAGGTGCAAGTCTCCATCATGTGAATAAAGGAGTTGAGGTAGAACATAATGAGACATGGTTTGATTACCGATCATTGAGGTATACCATTAAAAAATGTGAGAGAACCTATCAATGATGAAAGTAGGTATCAAGGCACCGAGTACATTCTTACAAGTGTGAATAAAGGATTCAGGGTCGAACACTAGAAGAATCGATCAATCAGGAGACATTGATGTATTCTCAACTGTCGATGGCGAGAGAACCTGCCACTGATGACTGCAAGACTCAAGGTAATGATAGGACTCTAGGTATCGTTTCCAGAATAGATAAGATGAATTCTATGGAAGGATACCCACTAAAAGGAGATCATTAAGGCATCTCTCATCATTCAGCACGAGGTATAAAGCAAGAGTTTCATGATTTGGAGGAAATCAGACGAAGAACATGTTCACGAACCAATGATCCTGTGCATCTTTCGCGTGTGCCAAGTGCAAGTGGTACATGAAAAATCCCCTCTGAATAACAACCAATGAGGAAAACTGCTGACAAAGGTGAGGAAACCACCAATAAGGCTAATGGCCTCCAAGACACTGCATGAATCCCAATGTGCAAATAGATATCTTACCGTCGAACATAAGGGAAACTACCCAGTCAACGACCAATGGTGAAATGTCGACTGTTGGGTTCAAGGTTACCTACCAATGATGAAAGTAGGACCAAGGTGTGTAATAAGACTACAACATAATGTGATTATGAGACAAACTGAGGGTATGGACAACATGAAAAGTCAAGATTTTTGAGGGATGGATGACATAGGTTGATAGACTTCCTTTGAACAAGAGCATGAGACATATGGAAGACTCCGACAACATAGAATCAATGATGAAACCATGAGATGTAGGAGGCATAAATCAAGTTCTCCATAGGGACTAGAAGAGTAACTAGTCGGTGGAGAAAACTCTCTGTAGCAAGCTTAGCTTCCTAAGGCCATGATAAACCCAAAATTATTATGAAAAATGGATTCAATAACTTTGTGCTATGTTCAAAGGCGACACGACTGCTACTAATATAGGATAATACTCCGTCCTTTTATGTTTTCTCATAGGCAAATGAATGTTATGATACAGAGGAGGAAACAAGTGTCGGAAGTAAGCAAAACTAGTTCCAGCAGTGGAACATACCAATGTTCAATGCAAGGAGGTGCATCCGGGAGATGGACACTTAGGGGAATGTTACCTCCTAGATATAGGGTGTCAATTTGCAAAGGATATAAACGAGGCTCTTCTTGGTTGAGGATGCACAACTGTTGAGGAAAAAGATTTGTAACGCAAATCCAAGAACCGGCTATAGCCTCAATACTGGAAGAAGGGGCATGAGATAAAATCACAATTTAATGCCAAAAAAATTCCTTTTTCATAGTCTTAGTCTAATTGGTTTGAAAAAGGTATAAAATTCTACCAAATAGATGTCCTTTCAAATCTAATTTACGAGTGTGAAAGAGACAAGTACACTCGGAAATATTTTTTCTTTTTTTAAAAACGAGTCGGAAAAGGGCTTAACCAACACTCACGACCTTTCAAGTCCAATTTAATGAGTGTGAAAGGGACAAATTCACTCGACAATATTTCACTTTTTAGACGAGTCAGAAAAGAGATTAAATCAGACTCATTGAGAGGTTTCTAGGTGGCATGTCATGGGGGAGGCCAAGGCTCCCATGCAGGATTTATGTGAAAGGCCAGCATCTTACGAATAGCTGACACGAGCTTGGGAAAACCCAAAGCTCTGTAAGTCAAGGAGGATAAAGTGCTAGCAGAGGTTACCTTCTCCATGATATATCAGATAATATCTCTTACTTGAAAGGACATAGGAGGAGTCATTGGATACCCCACAAGACCGTCCCAATCAAAGGGAACCTCTCCAAGAATTGGATGGAGAGTACTCGGGAAGAGGAAAAATATCTCTTGTTCAGAAGGTGTAGTACTATAAATGTTAATGACATAGTATAGAAGGTATAGAACTAGAACTAGAAGAGCAGGATCGATCGAAAATTGCATCGGCGTGACCACTTCTTCAACCATTGGTTGAATAGGATGCGAGACAATAATGTCAAGAAACGCATCACCCCCAAAAATAGGGGTGGTGTCAGTCAAAGATTACATCAACATGACCACTGGATGAACAGGATGCGAGACAACAAGGTCAAGAGATGCATCACCCCTAAAAATAAGGGTGGTGTTGGTCGAAGATTGCATCGAAACGACCGTTGGTTGAACATGATGTGAGACAACAAGGTCAAGAGATGCATCACTCTCTAAAACAGGAGGGGTGTCAGCCAAAGATTGCATTGGCATGATGGTTGTATCAACCAGGGAATATTGGGAAATCAAAGACGAATAAGAACCCAGAGGGCCCTCAGGAAAGGACTACGCTTCTGGTATCAGAGCAGTAGTAGGGCATAAACGAGTAAGGTGATTTCCTTTGCAAGACCTGGAAAGGAATTTGGGGTTATGTCTGACACGTCTACGTTTCTCAATCATATGAATGCCCCCATCATGACTTGCAATGGTTGGTTGCTGGTATTCAACATGACTTGTAGAGCTTGTTGACCAATCTCCAACATGACTAGCAGAGGTTGGTGATATGATGACAGCATGACCTACAGTGACTGGACTTGTGGTAGCGGTGGGTTGTGGCATTTGAGACCAAGGTCAAGGGAAAGACTGTTTTTGAGACATTGTAGGCTAGAAAGGGTCTTGGTATACACCTTGGCTCTGTCCGAGAGGATAACATCCTCCTCCATACTAATTCATAAAGGGTTGTAAGGGCATCGACACTGAGGAGGCCGCTTTCGAAGAGAAAGTGACATGAAAAGGGTTACTCATGTGAGGATATATGTTTCCCCCAGATGAAGAAACTTCGTGAAGGGGGTTTCCCATACTATAAAAGTAATTCCCCCTGAATGAAACACCAGAGGAAAAAAGGAGGTCCGCCATGGGAAAAGCGTTTGTAGGAACCGGCATAACGGAAGAAGGATATGTGGACGGAGTGCAATAAGTAGAATTACCACCCATTTGAGCACTTTCTCCTAGAAAAGTGGATTTGTAGGAAGGAATATTCCAACTTCCTACCGTAAGAGTTGTTTGAGGGATATGACTCCCACTAAATGGAGAGGGAGAATAAGGAGGCATCATGCCCCCAGACCCAAAACTTGGATTCGCATAAGAAGGCGAGACAGAGGATGGAAAGTGCGAAGACATGCTTGGAATACCATGAGAAAAATGATTAGAGACTCAAGGCATTGACTGAGTACCATAATTTTTCATACCATTATGAAAAGTGGATGGATTCATCCCCATGAAATGAGTGAACATCATGGGGGAGGTAGAGGTAAATGGGGGAGTCAAAGGAACTCCACTATCCATGATGATGAAAACTCAAGGCACAATATAAGATCCTAAGGTCAACTAATAATCAAAGAGCAGAGGAAAATAAAATAAAATAAAATCCAATATGCACAGAAACATGATAAAGTGGATGAAAGGGACCTCCCTCTCTAAACTAGGAATGGATTTCCCAAGAGGGGCCTGAGACTCTGCTGCTAAAGATTGGAGGAAACATAATCAGTTATAAGGGCCCTTGTGGGATTAACAACCATTCGGTCAGATCCCCCCAGAGAGGTAATCCTCCATAAAGGTTGTGTGTTGTTTGACCCTTATCTGACCCAGGGTACCTATAGAATAACCCATGCAAGTAACATATGTGGCACCTAAGTCAAGCAACTAAGCAACCACTCTATAACTAATGCACAGGCGAGCAATCATAAGTCAAGTCCACTGTATGGGTAGGGTAGCAAAGCCCAAAACCTTGAAAGCACCACCTCTCACATAGGTAAGGGCACTAGCAAGATCCTAGATACAAATAGATCCCCAGAAATATCTCTGATGCTAAGAAGGAATTAGGGGGATATCCCTTCAACCAACCTCTTGATTAACTCTGGTGTAAGTGGAGACTCTTGATATTACCAATTATAAAATGGATTTATCCACTGATCTAGGTGGATATTGGTGGCCACCCACCTGTTCCACTAGCTCACAAAACAGTTTTCCACCTTGGCAGTTTTTCGGGTTCCAAACTTTCGGGGCCGTTTTGAGGCCCTAGACGACATTTTTTGGGGATTTGGGGCCCAAAGGATTTCTGGATTCACTACCTTGGGCTATTCACAAATTGTTCTTCTCGGTTAGACCTTTCCAACGAGATATCGTTCACCTAAAACAAAGATCGTATGCAAAAGTTACGACCCTGGGAAGTTGATCTACTAACTTACCCAAACACGGTCCACATGACTTTTGACACTTCATCTCCTAGGGTTAGGTTTCTGGATGTCTAGGTTTTTTGAAATTCATGTTTATTGTAAAAGGCCTTTAGAGCCTCATTGTAACCATCTTCTTGTGAATGAGCGCAACCATCACATATCTTCTCAGAGATAATCCGCCACTATTCTAGCAAGCTTGTTTTCCGCTGCATTTTACAGTTTCAACTTATTTCCTTATTGAATAGAAAACCGGTTTTACTGTATCTCTTCTATTTTGTGTTAAGCATATTTTAATAATCTTTATTTATTTCATTCTTCTCATAAAATCTAGATCATTGGTATCAGAGCGGTCTTCTCCTTGTCATCTTAATGCATGTCCCCAACGAGGTTAGGGTACAAAGAATTGGGTCTCGATCTTGTTTCTCTTTCATGGCAGGAGAAAACAAATATGATGGGACACGAGATCCTTTCAAAAAAATTCTTGAGGAAGCACTCATGCAATAGAGGAAGGAGATGATGGATAGTTTCGTGCAAATCCTTCAACGAATACCAACAGGCGATGCATCATCCTCAAGCGGAGGCACCGCCCCATTCAAGGTACAAATCAACTTCCATATTCCTATATTTGAAGGTCAAATAGACGCAGATGTTGTAGACAAGTGGTTGAATCTACTAGAAGGGTATTTTTCTGTCCATAACTTTTCAAATAAAGAAAATATTACTTTTTCACTTCTCAAAGCCGTTCCCCATGACAAAGATTGGTGGGAAACTTTCTGTGAGCAAAAGGAAATAGAGGAACCCTCATTGTTTATAGTCATGGCCACTTGGGAATCCTTCAGGGATGCTATAAAGGAACAATACTACCATGTTGGAAGTTATGACAACTTGTATATCAAATGGACCACTTTGCGGCAAGAAATAGACCAAGCAGTGCCAGAGTTCACAAATATCTTCCATACCTTGCACACCAAGTTGGGTATCAAATATTCAGAGTGACATCTGGTGCTCAAGTATCGCGGTTCTCTGCATAGATACATATAAACTAAAATGTAATTTCTGGACATCTCATCCTTGGGCGCGACCTACAGATATGTCCTCAAAATCGAGCAGAAGCTCAAACAAAAGACATGACAATTTGGGCCTTGGAATCCCTCACAAAAAAATCTAGGAAAGGGTGGCCCCAACCCACAGAAAAAAGGACAGAGAAAATATGGAAAGTATCAGGAGAACCAGTCCAAGACACAAGGAAAGAAGGATACCGAAAAGAAAAAGAAAGATATCGAGAAGTGGTGCGACTTCCATAAGAGCCCTTGGCATAACACTATTGATTGCCACTCAAAGCAGTCGTTGGTGGCTGAAGTGAAATCCTCTGAATCAAATCTGGGTTCTAACTCTGAGTCAAAACCATAAAGGGGAAGACAGATCATTGATGCGGAACCCAGTGCCACTATTGCTACCACCAAGCTCCAGTTTGGTGAACCAGATGAGCCAGAAGAAGGAGAGCACCTCTTCCATTCATCATTAATAGCAGTATCCAGGAGAACCTCATCTCAACAGAGGTTTTTCAAGCAGTTGTCCCTGCCGACAACACTGCACCCACAACCCTATACCATTGGATGGCTCTGCCAAGGAAGCGATCTCCGTGTCAACCACCAGTATCGACTGTCGTACGACATCAAGCCCTTCAAAGGTGAGGTATTGTGTGATGTTGCTCCTCTCGAAGTTTGCAATGTTCTTTTGGGCCAACCTTATTTATGGAAAGATCATGTTGTATGTGAGTCTAGGCCTCATAGTGTTATTATTACTTTGAACAATAAATTGTATAGGATACCTGAGGCAGTCCCTCCTAGTGTTATTTCCTTGATATCTGCCAAGCAATGAAGGAAGGTCATCTTTCAGACTGGGAAATTTTTCTTCTTCGTGAATCGCTCTCAAAGTGAGAAAAATATCGCAGCCACATCCACGGCCTGCACAACTGATCTCTCCACACAATAGAAGCAAGTGGATAAGGTCGTGGAAGAATACTCAAATATCTTCTCCTCTCCTACCGGGATACCTTTGAACTGCCAGGTCAAGCATCCCATCGATCTGACCCCAGGTGCACCGCTACCCAATGGGCTAGTCTACCACCGCTCTTTGTTAGAAAACGAGGAGATCAAGAGGTAGATCCAAGAATTGCTCCACAAGGGGAACATTTGTCCCATCTCATCGCCTTTTGGGAGCCCAATCGTGCTGGTGCAGACGAAAGACGAGACCTAGTGACTCTGCATTGATTGTCGGGCCTTGAATAAAATCATAGTCCGAAACCGGTACCTGATTCCTCGAATTGATGACCTCCTTGATCAGCTCATAGGGGCCAAATACTTCAGTAAGATTGATCTAAATTCTGGCTACCACCAGGTCCCAATAGAATAGACAGATGTATGGAAGACTACGTTCAAGTCAAAAGAAGGCCGTTTTGAATGGTTGGTCATGCCCTTTGGTTTGACAAATTCTCTAGCAAATTTTATGAGAATGATGTACGATATCCTATGACCTTTCACCAATAATTTTGTAGTGGTGTATCTAGATGACATCCTCATCTAAAACAAGACTTGGGAGGAACAATTGAAGCATATTTAGCAGGTCCTGCACACCCTGCGGCAACACAAACTATATGAAAACTTGAAAAAATGCTCCTTCGGCATGGACAGGGTCGATTACTTAGGGTACATCGTTGATCAACATGGTGTGCATGTGGATCTAGCTAAGATCCAGGTCATCTGTGACTAGCTAGCCCCAACCACACTCACTGAACTTCAGAGCCTCTTGGGCCTTGCCAATTTCTATTTCACTTTCATGTTGGGTTTCTCTCATATTGCATGGGCCCTCAGCCAAGTAACCAAGGGTGGAGGTACATAAAATTTTGTGTGGGTCCTGTCCCAACAACAAGCCTTCGATGACTTGAAGAAGCATTTTTGCTCATCCCCGGTACTTTCATTACCAGACCTGCAACATCCCTTTGAGATTGAGACAAATGCTTCAAACTATTTTGTGGGTGTCATCCTCACTCAACACGACCGTCCCATGACATATCATAGTGATACACTATCAGATGTTGTCCGTAAGTACCCTAATTACGAAAAAGAAATGTACTCCATTGTGAAAGCCTGCCGCCAGTGGAAACATTACATTCTTGGGAAGGAGACAGTCATCCACACTGATCACAAGCCACTATATTTCATGAAGACCCAAGGATAATTGCATAATGACCACCATCAGAAGTAGTCAACATACTTACAATAGTTCCACCTCAAAATCAAGTATAAAATAGGAAGTACCAACCGATTTGTTTACTACCTCAGCCGACCTACAGTCGCAGCACTCACCACGGGGCTAGACTCTTGCAGTCACGAGACCTCCAGATGGCCCCACCTCTATGAGACAGACCCTAAATTCTCCACCACCTACCAAATGTTGGGCACCAACTCAGTGGTCGCTAATTTCCATCTTCAGGACGGGTTGTTGTGTCGTCTGGGCCATATCTTTGTTCCATCAAACGAGCGCATGAAGATGATTGGGGAAGATCACTACAATCAGGTGGAAGGACACTTTGGCATTGAAAATACAATGGAAGTGTTGTAGAAACATTTATATTGGTCGAAACTTTGACAGGATGTCGACAAGTATATCAGGTCCTGCACCGCCTGCATTATTTCCAAACCGACCACTAAGAAACATGGCCTGTACACCCCTCTGCCTACTCCTAACAGGCTATGGGAATCCATCTCAATGGACTACATTCCGGGCCTCTCGTCCACCAATAGGGGAAATGACTGTGTTTTTGTGGTTGTTGATCGCTTTCCCAAGATGGAGATTCTAGCCGCCTACAAGAAGAACATCACAACAGAAGCCACTGTCGAGCTCTTCTTTGAATGAGTTTGGGTACATTTTGGGATCCCACAAACCATTATCTTAGACTGTGACAGTCAGTTCCTCAACTCATTCTGGCCGAGCCTCTAGTCAATACTAGATACCAAGTTCACCAAATCCACTCCCTTCCACCCCTAGACAGATGGCCAAACTGAGGTCGTCAATCAGATGGTCTTACATATCCTGTGCATGTACAATTAAAAACACCCCCACACATGGGATGAGAGTCTTCCCTATGTCCATCATAGTTACAATTGAGCCCTGCATAGCTCAATTGGTCATAGCCCCTTTCAAGTGGGTTTATGATTCCAACCATTGGGCCCCATGGATGTTGCACAACCCCTGACGACCACCTCAGCCAACTCGTCCCCTGCTCCACCAGAATTTGACAAAGCCACCCGGTTCATTGAGTGGATCCAACACATTCGCCAATAGGTTTAGGATATTCTATAGAAGTGTAATTCCAATTACAAGCAGCGCCATGATCAACATCAGGTGCCACATAAGTTTCAGGTGGGCGATAAAGTTTGGTTGCATTTGCAGAAAGAACGCCTTACAGGGCTCCATTGGAATATTCACCCACTCCTTTATGGGTCTTACACCATCACCAAGGTTGTGGTTGACAATGATTTTGAGCTCAACATTCCCCCTTTCCTTGGTCTTCATCCATTATTCAACGTGGCTCTCCTTTGACCATATTTCCCACCATTATTGGACACCTCAGAGATAGCAGAGCAGTTGACACCAACAGAGATCAACCCTGAATGCATGAAACATACATCCAGTGATCAAATTGTGGACACACATATCAATGGAACTCAACAACAAAGGATCCAGCTTTATCGAGTCATCAAGAAGGGCAGCTCCTGCACCAAGGCAAGTGGCTCACCTAGGGCCAAATTCAGCAAAAATTTCCTCATATGATGGGGGAAATCAATGCAATGGATACCATTGCTTCCTAAGGAGGGAGGATTGATCCAGGTGAATATCGGTGGCCACCCACCTATTCCACTGGCTTGAAAAACAATTTTCCACCTTGGCAGTTTTTCAACAGTTTTTCAGGTTCCAAACTTTTGGAGTCGTTTTAAGGCCCTAAATGACATATTTTGGGGATTTGGGGCCCAGGGGATTATTGGACGCACTACCTTGGGCTAGTCAAAAAAATTTATTCTCTATTAAACCTTTCCAATGGGATATCGTGCGCCTAAAACAGAGATCATATGCAAAATTTACGACCCCGGGAAGTTGATGTACTAACTTACCCAAATGGGGCCCACATGACTTTTGGCGCTTCATCTCCTAGGGTTAAGTTTTTGGATGTCTAGGGTTTTTGGCATTCCTGTTTATTTTAAAATTCCTTTAGAGCCTCATTGTAACCATCTTCTTGCGAATGAGCACAACCATCGCATCTCTTCTCAGAGATAAGTCGCCACCATTCCAACAAGCTTGTTTTTCACTGTGTTTTACAATTTCAGCTTATTTCCTTATTGAATAGAAAACCAATTTTACTGTATCTTTGTTATTTTTTGTTTAGCATATTTTAATAATCTGTATTCATTTCATTTTTCTCATAAAATCTGGATCATCTACTCCCTTAGTCAGACACATATGTTGAGTTAATAGCCTTGGAAAATTTTACTAACAAAATCTTATTCCAAGGCACTAAAACCTAAGCTAATTTGTGCACCCTAGAAAATAAAATCATTACTAATCAATTTTAAATTATAACGTTAATTTTAATGGCCGTGCTTACTAAAAAATGTGTGGTCTTGAACTAGTGATGTTATGACTTAATAAGTAAAGTAAATATGAATACAATGAAAAGTCCTAACTTCAATTTCCAATGAATGATATTCTTCTTAAAAACAATGCAATTTTCAATTCAATTCTGCAATTCTGAATAAAAAATGCAATCTTTATTTACATTCACTAAGATAAATGACAAATACTCAAAAGATCAAAATGCCAATCAATGCAAAATTCCTAATATTTTTGTATTTTCAATATAAGAAAAACGAAAATGCATGGATTGAACAACAACTTGATATATAAAGCCTTTATTGTATATAGAAAGAGACAACTCAAGTAGGATACCAAGGAGAAAAACACCCAACTCAATGTACAAGGACAATCAAAATGAGAAGATGATGAGAAAGGCACTGCCCAAAAATTCAACCAAAGACAGGCTTCTTGTCATTCCACGGAAACTTAACAGTCACTATAGAGACCCAAGAAGACTCAACAATCATCAAAACCTACCCAGAAACCACCAAACCTAGCAAACAAGCAAAAGAGGTTGATGTATGCGACTGTTCAAGGGAAAAGCACATATGTACGTAGTTTGCAGAGGGACAACACACGTGTGTACGCGAGTGTCAAGCAAAAACCCACGTATATGTGTCAAAACACAGCTAGGCTAAGGAGAAGGCTGAAAGATTTAGACCCAGAGTGAATAGAGGCTGTCAAGCAATGATACGACAAGAAACACAATATGAACGAGAGAAATCTAAGGAGAAAAACACTCCAAACCCCCAAAAAAAAAGATTCAATCCCCAATATAGTTGTCAATTCTGTTATGAGGAAAATATCTTTATGGCTAGGGGAAAACCACAATAGAAGGAAATGAATGCAAAAATCAACTATATTCTCAAGTATTCTATATAAACAAATATGCTAGCAAGACAAGATAAAAGGCCTACCTTGTCCAAATGTTTGATGAAGTCCACCGTTGAGCACTTGACCCAAAGCAATATACGTACAACTAGTCCTCAACAACCAAGAAAAGCAAGCATATGGTGATAATATATGATATTATCACATTCAATAGCATAATCCATTAAAATTCATAACAAATACGCCCACATAATACTAATTCAAATATTTGAAAGATATCAATTGGATGAGAAAAGAGTATTTCTATTAAGATATAATCAACAGAAGTGAATAAGTTATAGACTTCCATGTCGGCACGATTTAGAATCGAGAAACTAAGTTCCTTCCATCTGGTCCTCCACCACTTCGATCCTCCACCAAAGGCAAGCTCATATAAGAGAGACAATGAAGTTCTCCATCAATAAGGGAAGAGATTGGGGGCTGAACACTATGTTCAGACTTAAAGAATAAAGGGATGCAGACTCAATGTGAAGTGAATAATTTCTCCAGAGTAACTTTTCTCTCAAAGTTGAATTCTTTCTCCTCTTTTCCATAACTTGGAATTGGCCCATTTATAGCCTTCAAATGGAACTGAAGGGACGAATCAGAGTGTTTCCAATATATGGAAGACCAAGGATCATTGATATCCTGTCGTGACATGGAAACCCGACACCATTTTTCATTTTTGGGCACATTTCCCGATGTACGCAGGCTGTAGTGGTGAAACCTATGTATACACACGTTGTATAGTAGGCAAGGTGCGTATATGTAGAAAACATGTATTTTTAGCATTGGGATTTGCAAAAAGGGATTAAAAGTTTGCATAGGAAAATGGAAAAAGTCAATTTGTACAAAATTGCATACGGTGAGGCAAATCTTGCTATAAAATTCAACCAGAGTCACCATCCCTATAAGGCCCCGATCCAACTAGTCCCACAACACCCTCCATAGCGTCATTTCGCCTATCCAGGATGGCCTACAAAACTCCGTCGATCCATTATATCATATGCAACATGATTTGTTCTTGTTCTGTTTGGAGGCCGAAGAAGGATTTTCTACGGCGCATGTGCAGGTTTCCTACCTCCAAGTTCTAGGGGGAATAAGTCCCTTGAAAACAAAAAAATTTGTACAAAGCCAATGTATTTTCGCCAGAGACTAATTTGTTCCCCTTTCTCCATCTATCTCCTTGGCTCTTGATTCCTCCCTCGACAACTAAGAAGTTACCTTCACCATAATCTCAATCGGGTGTTCAACACAACAGGTCCAGCTTGGGATCCTGTGACACAGAAGAGAAAAGAGTTATCTCCGTCAAAACTAAAAGACTCGAAGAGAGCCCAGGATCTGTTATATCATCAATGGACTACAATATTCCATCACCGTGGAATGGGGATGTTAAACCTGCTTATTCACCTTTCAGAGACCTAGGTCCGCCCAACGATGCAGTTTGTAGGCTATGAAACAAGCCAGCTTCGACCTTTATTAGTGTTTGACGGAAGTATAACCCTAACAAGCACAAGCCAAAACCTAATTCTGCTACCCATGTTTCGTCCTGCGATGGAGGGGAGCTCCTGATGGATTGAGAGGCCTTGTGGGTGGAGGTTAATGAAAATACTGGAATGAATAATCACATCCATCCCCTCAAATAACATATCTATCTGTCACTCCTCTGGTTTGCACAGAGATATTGCTAGAATTTTCTTGTGCTTTATATTTCTTATAAAATTTGCATTGGTTACCATGATGATGTTTCAATTTTTCTCTAATTCAAACTGAAGAAATGTTTTCTTTGCTTTCCAAAAGACAGAGAATTTGTTGTGAAAATTTGGTATAAACTTCGATTGTAGTAGGGTTGTTTAGCAGTGAACAAACAACCCATTTAATGGACAGGCCTGATCGCTTCCCATATTGACATGTCCATTCAATTTGTTATGTTTTACTCTCAAGCATCCCTTCTCCGATCTCTTTTGAGCAATGTGATGAGCTTGTTTATTTAGATTTCTGCAATCTATTTTCTGTGAAGGAAGAATCTATTACTTGTGTATGAAGTTCTGATTTTCTTCTTTTCTATTTGAGCATATATACAAACATATATACTTAGTGACATGTTCGGCCATGAACTCTAATAATGAAAAACCAAATAGATCATATTGAAGATTTGTTGACAGTTCATACTTGATGGACTACCAAGTCAATGATATGATTTCAAGTGACTACTCAAGATTTATTTTATTAGATAGTTTCCAGTGTTATATTGTTCATTCTTAGCTCTATTGCACCCTAGCTTCATCCACTATTACACAAATTTAGGACTTGTAAGACAACTGCCAGGGGAAGGGAACTAAAATGAAATAGAAAAAACATATGTTATTCATCAACATACCAACACTATTTTGGCTATTACTTGCTACGCTTAGTCATGCTTAGTCACATATTAGAGAGAACCACAATAAAATGATGAATAGAATATACATATTACTTAGAGCCTTCAGAATAACATGGAAGAAAGATTAGCGCAATAGCTTTCTCTACCACAAATGATCAAAAGGATCTCTTTTCTCCTCATCTTGATGTTGCTACACAGGTTAGCTTACCTAATACAAAACTATATTAAAATGGGGTAGAGTTTGATACTAAAGGTGTGTTATAAGGAGTCTAAAAAGCACCATATGTCTTGAACTATTCTAGATTTGGACGTATAAAGGGGATAATCAAAATTGTTTTCCAATAGCTGGATCTTACCTTCTATCAATTATTTAGATTGTCAATTGTTTAGGCATACAGATAGATTTAATCTATGTACAAATATTAGGTTTACATTCACTAGGAATATAGAAAGGGCGTAGTTTGAATGTTCTAATTTTTAACTTTTTTCAGTAACCATCACAGTTATACAATTTTTGGTGCAATTGCAATTTTTCAAAGTGAAGATATTGCTAGTACAACGGTTTCTCCAAAAACCTACATGTCCTTTGGTCTTCAATCCATTGGCCTATTCCCATCTCGAAATGGTATATATCGAAATTTGTGGTGAAGATCTTAGCCAAGGTATGGCTAATCATAATAGTACAATAATTGCTAGGGTCCTCTTATTCTCATGTTTTATTAATGGGATGAATTATATGAGAAGTCCAATATGGTGAGAAGCCATCAAACAAAATGTAGTTAAACATGGTTTCTTTGGGATTGAATTGAATGCATGGGTAGTTAGGTGCATTAAATAAACTAGAAGCATAGTCAAACCAAATAAAAGGATTGGGGATTGCATAAACTAATTTCTTGTGGGGGGGGGGAGTAGATTCTCCAAAAGCGTTTAATATTGAAACCACATTGGTCAATGATGACTTTATTCTTGTTGAGAAGATAATGTCTTTTTTTCTTCCTAAAAATACTCCATTATATATTCTTTGAATTTGATTTGACTTCAAGGGTCTAGTTCATAACGTACTTGGTTAGTCTATAAAAGATTTTATAATATGTCATACTGAGCATTGCAGGGACAATTGTTGATCATGAGAGGGAGATAGGTCTTAATGGAGTGTGAAAGGCATGTAATGCAAAAGACCTAATGGCCTCAATGAAGAAAAGGGTATGCTCTATTAATACCTTGGGATCATAAACTAAAAGCAACCTCTTTTTGAGGATGTTCAAGCACTATGCATTAAATCAACGATAAAAAAATAATAATTGTACATTGGCAAGGTTGAATGATCACAAGTTGTGGAAGAAGGACACTCAAGTGAGCCCGGAAAGGAAAAGACAATACATTTAGTGAGAGGTAGGGGTGAAGGATACCTAGAAATCATGTATCTTTGATAACACAAACATGTTAATAAGGACATATTAAACTATAGATAAACCAATAATGAAAGGAAATCATGTAACACCATTGGAGTGTGAGAAAGGACTAGTAACATTTGACGTTATTGAAGTCATGTGAACCCCCCAACCAGGTGCTTACCATATCAAGTCACAATTCTATCGAATGAAATTTGGTGTTCTCCATTGCCTTGGAAGACCATTGTCTAAATCATCAATAGATCCAAGTAAACATCATACTCAATACATTACATTCAACTATTTCATGTATTGAACTCTTCAACTAACAAAATGCCCCCCAAGCACCGAGAATTTTGTCATCTCAAGTTACAAATATATAAAAGGAGAATTGTTTACAAAATGTCCCAAGCATTGATAATTTTGTTATCTAAGGTTACAAATATGTTTAGGGAGAACTATCTACAATAAAAGTGGCATAAAATGATTATATCAATGGCCATTTGTTAGAAGGAGCCTTTCTCTTCAATGATACACACAAAACCCTAACATGGACATGCAAACCCTCACAAGTTGACAAACAAAGCCAAAAATCTTAGTACAATGATGAAATCCCCCCACACAATAACCTACCATGGACATGTGAACCCCCAAAGTAGATAAATGGGGCCAAATAATCTTCATACAATGATGCAATCCCCACTAACAAAATCCTATCATGTTTTCTGAAACATTTTTTTTTTAAACTTCACACCTAGTGAATGTAAACCCTAGATAGATACAACCCTATATGAATACAAGGTTAAGGTTAAATTATATTAATAAAAACAATTAATATTTTTTAGATCTTTTATTTTTATTATAAAATTAAAAAAATAAATTATTATTATTATTATTTTAAATTAATTTTTATTTTTTCTCAATTGGCCAAGTGCACCGTTAAGACACTATGTTAAGTAAAGTCACCGATTCAAAACCCTCTATTAACCTTGTGTGCATTGATAGTAGTCTAATAACACAACCATGTCTCAGATTAAAATTCATCTTAACTTTAAAATATAAAATTTATCTTAACTTCAACTATTACACTTCACTCTTAATAAAATTCATCTAGACTTCAAATATAATAAATTTATAAATATTCAAAAATTAATTTAAAAAAAATCCATTTTAATAAGTATGGAAAAAGATTAGTTCAAAGAATAAGTTTGGACAAATTTAACACATCTCATATTCAGAACCTAGAGAAGGGTTCTCCCTTAAAGTGTAAAGTGCACCTAACATATCTTCATGTAAAGACAGTGCACCTAACATCTCTTCATGTAAAGAAGACGTCTTTACATGGATACCTTTGTAAGTAAAGGTTAAATATAAGATTTGTTTAACATCTACCCTTTGGTGGTCCATTAGTTTGACTGGGTACTTATGGAGAATGCCCAAGTAGTGAGTATGCAGCTCCCTTATTAACTTGTGGTCATGCATGAATATTCAAAGTCATGGTGACTCATCTCAAAAGCTTGGAAATAAAAAAAATTTCACATTATATATCATAAACCTCTAGAATTGATACATTAAAAGGAAACTCAGGTCACGAGACAGATTCTAGTACCCACAAGACCTTTGTAGGTAGAGGTTAAATATAAGATTTGTTTAACCTCTTCCCTTTGTTGGTCCATCAATTGGACTGGGTATACTGATGGAGAATTCCCAGGTAGTGAGCATGTATCTCCCTTATTGACTTTTCGTCATGCATGAATCTTCAAAGTCATGGTAACTCATATCAAAAGATTGGAAATAAAACCTTCTTTCAAATTATATATCATAAACCTATAGAATTGATACATGAAAAGGAAAATAAAGCAACGAGACAGATTCTAACACCCACAAGACCTCTTAGCGAGGTGAATGCATAGAATTGATCTGAATGCAATTCCTAGGCCTGAAATTATGCAAGAGTGTTTCATGTGCCCATTGAAAACACCACTTTGCTTTCTAGCCATTCCCATGTAGTGTTGATCCTGGAATCCAATTCGTGGGCCTAAAATTAACACGAGATTGTTTCATGTCACCACTTTGCTTAATAGCCATTCCCATAAGACGCTGAAGAATGAAGAATGTATAGTTTAATTTAAAGTATCAGTTACTATCAATGAGGGTGCAAATATAACTAAGCTTATAATATATATTCATTTCCAATTTAACAATAATAGGATAGTAAATTGATTATGTAAGTTAATTGATATGACATAGTTTGATAGTAGAAATTGTTAAAAATTTGTTAATTTAAAAACTTAAAGTTAAAGTTAGATGGACAAAACATGAAGTACTTTCGTAGATTTTATCAGTCAAATCGCTGGGCGGAGGAGGGTCCCTTGTCCCACAAACAAGAAGGTCTCATACACCAATTTAGTGTGCTGGCTTGGCCGTGACTTTAAAAATAGATTATTATTATTATTATCACTATCTAGCATTCTGATGTCAACTTAAATTTAATTGAAAATTAAATCTAAGTTCTAATTAATTACAGGATGTTAATATATGCCTATATAACAAAGCTACATACATATTTTATGTGATTAAATATTTGCACACATTTTACATGTATGAAATTTTACATGTATGAAAGATAGATAGAAATATCTCTATCTAGATAGGTAAATTTCTCTACTTGTGATAAATAGTAAGTAGTAATGTCAGTCCAAAACAAACAGACATGATGTCAAAATAAAAACCCAGAAATTTCTCTACTTGATAAAGTCGTAATGTCGGTCCAAAACAAACAAACATAATGTCAAAATAAAACCCAGAAACTTGCAGTCTCTAGTGGAGAATTGGTATTTGGTAGAGACTTGAATGGAAACAGTGAACATAAAAGACCAACATTAAAATGCCAACAGTGTGCAATGGATTATTCTAATTATTAGACTTTCGATTTTAATCTGTTCAATGTATTAAGAATGAATTAGTGTTCCTTTCTTTCTATAGACGTACTCTAATTTGTTTTATCTCTTGTATTTTTTTGCAGCATTTTTTTTTATCAATTTTCTGTGATTAGAAATTGTTGAAATTGCAGATTTGAGTGGTTGGAACTATAAATTTAAGTGTTTCAGGGGTTTTTTTAAAGGTGCATAATCTATATTTTTCGATCAATTTTGTCCGAAATGGGTAAGAAATGGTAGAAATTGCAGATTTGAGTTGTTGAGACTATAAAATCCAAGTGCTCGAGAGGGTTTTTTGGGTGCAGAATCTATATTTTTCAACCAATTTTGTCCAAAACGGGTCAGAAATTGTTGAAATTGCAGATTTGAGCTATTGAGACTGTAAAATCAAAGTACTATAAAGACTTTCAGAGCACAAAATCCATTCATACATTCAAAAAAACAATTTAAACTTTGAAAAATTGCAATTTCACCAAAAAATTATAACTATGATAGTTACTGAAAAAAAGTAAAAAATTAAAACATTCAAACTACACCCTTTCTATATTCCTAATAAATGTAAACCTAATATTTGTACATAGATTAGATCTATCTATATGCCTAAACAATTGACAATCTAAATAACTAATAGGTCAGATCTAGATATTGGAAAACCATTTTGATTGTCCCCTTTATACGTCCAAATCCAAAATAGTTCAAGACATATGGTGCTTTTCAGACTCCACATAACACACACCTTTAGCATCAAACTCTACCCCATTTTAATATAGTTTTGTATTATTTAAGCTATCCCGTGCAGCAACATCAAAATGAGGAGAAAAGAGAGCATTTTGGATAATTTGTGGTAGAGAGAGCGATTGCGCTAATCTTTCTTCCATGTTGTTCTGAAGGCTCTAAGTAATATCTATAGTCTATTCATCATTTTATTGTGGTTCTCTCTATAATATGTGACTAAGCATGACTAATCGTGGCAAGTAATAGCCAACATAGTGTTGGTATGTTGATTAATAAAGGATGTTTTTTCTGTTTCATTTTAGTTCCCTTCCCCTGGCAGTTGTCTAAGGTCTTACAAGTCCTAAATTTGTGTAAAAGTGGATGAAGAAGGGTGCAGCAGAGCTGAGAACGAACAATATAACACTGGGAACTAGCTAATAACAAAAACTTGAGACTAAAGCTTGAGTAGTCACTTGAAATCATATCATTGACTTGGCAGTCCATCAAGTATGAACTGTCGACAAATCTTCAATATGCTCTATTTGGTTTTTCATTATTAGACTTCATGGCTGAACATGTCACTAAGCATATGTGTATGTATCCATGCTCAAACAGAAAACAAGAAAATCAGAACTTCATACACAGGTAATAGATTCTTCCTTCACATAAAATAGATTGCAGAAATCCAAATAAACAAGCTCATTACATTGCTCAAAAGAGATCGGAGAAGGGCTGCTTAAGAGTAAAACACAACAAATTGAATGGGCATGTCAATATGGGCAGCGATCAGGCCCGTCCATTAAATGGGTTGTTTGTTCACTGCTAAACAACCCTACTGCAATCGAAATTTATACCAAATTTTCACAACAAATTCTTCGTCTTTTGGCAAGCAAAGAAAACATTTCTTCAATTTGAAATAGGGCAAAATCGAAACACCATCATGGTAACCAAACGCAAATTCTATAAGCAATATAAAGCACAGGGCACTTCTAGCAGTATCTCTCTGCAAACCAGAGGAGTGACAAATAGATTGTTGGTGACGTGGATCTCCAGACTTACTAATCTCCCCTGCCATTAATTTCTCAACAACTCTCACAGCTTCCGCATTTAATTCTTCCCTCCTTCTTCTACAGTCTTCAATGTATCTCGATTCTTCTGCCAGTTAGTATATTCGTGAAGCTTCTCCTGTCTCTAGAAACATAATCTGTTTTGTAACTACACGCAGCTGCTAAGTACTTTGTTTTTTCTGTAATGGCTGTACTCTGTTTTCTGGGATAAATGTATGCTGCATACTCTGTTTTAAGCAGCGCTGCTGATACTCTGTTTTGAAAGAGATGTGCTCTGTTTTCTTAAATGCATGTATTCTACTCTGTTTTAATTGCTGAAATATAAAAACTGTTTGGGGTTCGTTCTTTTTTATCTGTGGGCATTTTGTATGTTGATGCGTTTGAACCAGCAAAGTGGTATCAGAGCCGATAGTGCCAGAAAAGAGCTTGATGAAATTGAAAAACGAGAGAAGGGTGCTGCTGAGCTCAGGGCGTACATACAGAGGTTGGAAGGTGCAGATTCCGTGATTGCAGAAAGTTTGAGGTAGGTTTCAGAAGCAGAGGCCAGGGTGCGGAAAGCTGAGCTTGCTCTTGTGACAGCTAGAGCTGGAGGTAGTATACGCGATCTTTCAAATAAGTAAGAAGCAGCAGATATCGATGAAAATGCAGAGCGTATTGAGTCTATAAAAGCATCCTTTGTGTCAGCTCTAATTGGCACATTAGCTAGCATTCCAATTGCTTTGGTTCAAGCAAATAGCATTGAAGGGCTTCTAATTAAGGAGGGCATAATCTTTATTAGCTGGTAAAAGCAGACAAATTTTATTTTAAAAAAAAAATCATGGCAGGTGCAACTGGAAGCATTTTACGACCCCGGATTCCAATTTTTAATGGCAAAAATTATGACTATTGGAGTATAAGAATGAAAACCCTGTTTTGTTCCCGGGATGTTTGGGATTTGGTTGAAAATGGGTTTCCTGAACCAGTAGACCAGCAAGCCTATCAGGCTCTTTCACAAGCTGAGAAGGATTTGTTGAAGGAAAATAAGAAGAAGGATTCCAAAGCATTGTTTTTTATTCAGCAGGCAATGGAGGAATCAATTTTTCCTAAAGTAGCTGCTGCTACAAGATCAAAACAGGCATGGGAAAGTTTGCAAACAGCATACCAAGGCACAAGCAAGGTAAAGACAGCAAAATTACAAATGCTTAGAAGAGATTTTGAAAACTTACAAATGAAGAATACAGATTCAATAGATTCAATCTTCACTCATGCAATGGCAATAATAAATATGCTTAGATCATATGGAGAAACAGTTGAAGATCAAAAGGTTGTACAGAAAATACTTAGAAGCTTACCTACAAAGTTTGATCCAGTTGTAATAGCCATTGAGGAATCCAAAGATCTCACTCAGCTATCAGTAGATGAATTAATGGGATCACTCTTGTCACATGAGCAAAGATTAAATCGAACAGGGACA
>ML815166.1:42075-68882 GCA_009831015.1 Picea engelmannii
ACTTGAATAAAATAAATACTCACAACTTCAAACAAAAAATATCACTCACAACTCAATCTCACTTTTGTGACTTGATTTGGAGGATGTGTGAGTCCGACGGAATGAGCACGTACACCTCACTTCATTTCTCTATAACACCTCCATGTAATGGCACCAACAACAACAAACTCCAACAATGGAAGCCTCTTGCTTTACGTCTCATTTACTCAGCTATTGCAACTCTCCAAAACTCAAAAAAAATGAGTCCTCTGCAATATCATGGACAACAAAACTATGAGTATTTGTTCACTGCCATTCTGTGTGATTTGTCTTGTTCTCCAAAGAAGAGTCCTGTCTTGATTTCCCAACAAAAATCCTCTCATCAACACCAAGAAAGCACATGAATATTCCACTAACGCCAAGCAGCAAAAGTGTAAACAACTTCCATATCAACGATGCCAGTTTTTGAACATATTTCCCCGAGAAAACCTTTGGGCATTTCAATGGCAAATCGAACTCCCCATCTCCAATCTCCCATAGAATACTACTGCGGAACCCGCATTATGAATTGCAAAGGCCAGTGAATTCTCCTTAACCTGGCCAATATATTCATCATCTAATGCTGCGCTAAAACTCCAAGTCAATGGAACCTGACAGAAACTAACCCGAGATTTCCGAGGAAGCTCGAAAAATGTCGAATCCCGATTCCCACAGATAAATATACGTCAGCTGCATTGGACCTCTTCTTGTGAATGGCGTGTGCAACCTGCACACTAGGTCGCCTCGACCAATTCACGAGCCTCCTGTTCTAATCTTCAATTAAAAAAAATGAAAAGGGGTGGATGCAGATTAAATGCTTATGACGCCCGGCATGTGATTCGATCCGGCGACCAGATGAACAAACCTGCATCAAACCTCCAGCCATCTTCAAATCGTCGAAAACCTCAGTCAGCATGCTTCGTCCACTCTACAGTTAGCCGTCGTCTCTACCTGCCAAAATCTGTATTGTCAAGCCCTCGGATTGCATCCTTTGCATCACGCTCATCTTCCATGTAGTTGAAAGCATAACCTGATTTCATATCAACCCTATCGACTCTTCCATATTTTCCAAACAATCGTTCAATCTCTATCTGTCGAACATCGTACTCTATGTTTCCACAGTACAATGGCTTCATCTTCACTGGGCACCCGATATATTTAAAGAGTGTTACCTTCAGCAGATCGATCGGTGTAATGGATCAGTGCGTATGATGAATCACTACGCAAAATAGAGAAAGGTAAGATCGCACCACCTAAAGCGTGTAGGTACATATATAGATCTGTACAAGTTTGTAAGATCCCTTACTTCAACAACACCACTGACTCAACCCACTCTGTTCTTTTCCTTAACGCAACAACGATCTCGCCTCCAAGATTTTTGTCTTGATCAACTTCTCAACAATAGTCACAGCTACCACGATTCCACCATCAACTCCGTAGCCACTGGCGTCGCTTCTCTCGCCTTCGGACTCGGGATGCCTCTCTCCAGCGATCTGGGCTTCTCACTCAACGCGCGCAGGGACTAACACTTCTCTCCCAGCCTTTCTCACAATCCCACGGGCAGCGATTCTTTGCAACAACACACTTCCCCCTCCACGCAGCAACTGGCGGCTCCTCGGGCTTTTCTTGGAATCTTCTTCAATCACACACAAGGGAAACACTCAGATCGCATGCCCAAAAACACTGAAAAAACGATTTTGTTTACTCTCTACTCCTCTGCCTAATCTACACCTACAGTAGATTAACCGTCAAGGCTTTCTCAAGATCCTGGGCACTCCCGTGAGGGTGTCACACCCAACCCTAAGGCTTTGATACCATAATAACAAATGAGAGAAACATTATAACACAACACTATTAGATCACTTGATTCCATATAATACATTTGTGGCTCATTATATAGAGCTCACTGATAGTTATAGGATCTAACTTATTCCAAATATAGGATGAGAGGTTGAGCAAATATCTCAACCATAAACACGAATCTAGGATCTCATAAATCCAACTCCCTAACAAACTCCTAATAATAAAATCACACAACTCATGTAGAGATTAACTCTACTTCTTAATACATCATATTAGATAAGTAGGAATTATATATTCCAACAAGTTCTTCGTCTCGAGGAAAATGAATTGAGCGGAGTTCTGCCATCTTCTATAGGAGGTCTGGCCAATCTGCAGTACATTTCGATGGGGAATAACATGATCGGCGGCCCTGTTCCTGCTTCGTGGGGTAAGCTATCAAACCTTACAGGGCTCAACCTCAACGATAACAGGCTATCCAGTTCGATTCTCAAGTCTGTAGGAATGTTTTCTAACCTTATGTCTCTCTCTCTCTCACACAACAATCTCTCAGGGAGCCTTCCACAAGAATTATCAGAAATTTCTGATCTCCAAGCCTTGGATATCTCATTCAATAATTTTAAGTTCGTGAATGTCCCCACAGTAATATCGAAGCTCTCCGGATTGTTTCGGCTCTCCCTAGCTGGTTGCGGCATCCAGGGGAGAATTCCAGAGAAGTCAACAATGCCAGGGGGTCTTACTTATCTTGACTTGTCGAGCAACGGACTCACGGGAACTATACCGCCATGGTTGGGCAACATGACGAGATTATATTCTCTCGACTTGTCAAACAACGCATTGACATACACGATTCCAAGGGAGATACACAACCTGCAAATCCTCGACATTTTGGACCTCCATTCAAATCGCCTAACAGGTCCTATAACTGTCGTATTCTCCATGGAGAGCCGGTTTCCAGACCTAGGGAATTTTGAGATCGTGGAATTGTCCCACAACAAATTCATGGGCTCAATACCTGTGAAAGCGGGCTATCAGAAAAGTATGGAACAACTGGTTCTGTCGCACAATTCTTTGAGTCGAGCGATACCCTCTTCACTCGGGATGATTAATAATTTGGAGGTGCTGGATCTCAGCTCCAACATACTGTCTGAAACCATACTCAGTTCGCTGGGGAGTTTGACACAATTGAAGACTATGGAGCTGGATGAAAATCGGTTGAGCGGAGGAATACCCAATGAGTTTCTGAATCTGACGTCTCTGTTGCAACTGAACCTGTCGCATAATTCCCTGTCGTGAAGAATTCAAGATGGGATCGTGCTTAAAAAGTTTTCAATATCTTCCTACTCTCATAACAGCGGGCTCTGTGGAGATCCTCTTCCTACTTGCTGATCCCTAATATTCTTCAACAGCTCAAGACTCGAAACCATGCGAGGCTGCTGGCGTCTTTTTGTGTTTGTGTTGTCTATTGTATTGCAACTGCTTATGGTTGTGCCGTGGTATCACTTTTAGACTTTCAATTGTTGACAAAAGAGGCAGTTGTGAATCGTTGGCAGTTATTTTTTTTTTTTAAGTTGAGTGAGGTATTGTAATAAGTTGTGTGAGGTTTTGGAGTTATGTAATCTTGAGATTTTGTTCCGGGCACTGATAGTGATCAAATATGACCATTTCATATATAAAATATGACCATTTCATATCACTAAAGCATTTAAATAACACTCCGCACATAAGACAAAATGCAATGCAAAAGAAAATTAAAGGCAAAATATAGAAGACAAAATGCAAAAGAAAATTAAAGGCAAAATATAGTTGACAAAATTATACATATGAATGATAATGAAAAACACCTACTTATCATTGAAACTTATTAATATGTGTAATAGATAGAGATAAAATATGACCATTGGACATGCAAGGGTTGGAGATGGACTACGACAACAAAATTGATAAAATTTGAGGCTTATTCCCAAAGTCGAGGGATAAAAGCAATGAAAGGACTTAGAACTTACATAGCCTCAAGATTAATAGAAAACCTAAGAATAAAACCAAATGCATACAACACTTTCTATTTTTGAAGTGGAAGTAGATAATTCTACATAGTTGATTGAAATATTCAATGACTATTTACCCAAATTGTGTTAAAGAGTCTTTGGTTTCAAAGATAACAAAATGGTAGAAAAGAAAAAGACTTCCTATTTTTGGATATATTCCTTAATTGTTTGCCTAAGTTGTTGTTTCTTTTTTTAAAGGATAATAAAATGGTAGAAAATGATTATTTTCTTTCATTTCCAATTCCTTGTAGATTGAACTTTTAATCTTCTCCTGATACAGATTATGCTGGAAAGAAATGAGATACAAACAAAACAAACTATAACACAAAATATATAAATACTGGATTGGTGGTAACTTATGTCTAAAGAGAAAGAGAGGAGAATAATTCCCATGATGCATGTGGAATAAATTGGTGTAAGTTTACAAAATTGCACAGACATATAAAACAGTAGGAATTGCTGAGAGGTCACCCATCCTAGTACTACTCTAGCCCAAGTGCGCTTAATTACAGAGTTTTGATGGGATCTGATGCATTAACATTGTAGGAAAATATATAAGACCAATAGGAAATCATTACATGATGGTTTTAATTAAAAAATGGAGATGACATTACATTACATTCCCCCTTGATGACAACATCAAAAGGGTGAATATCATGGTTTAACAAAACCACGGGATCAAAAATGTTGATTCAATGGAAAAGGTGGATGGACACCGAGATCCACCTATATCAGTCCTCCCCCCTTAGGAAGCAGTGTTCCCCCTTGCATCAAGTTCCCTTGGGAGATGGGGAAAATTTTGCTAAATCTGAACCTTAGTGAGTTGCTTGCCTTGTTGAAGTAGTTGTCCTACTTGTACTTGGCATTAGCCTTTTGAAGGATGTCATGAACCTATTAGGTGACAAATTCGTTCAAAAAATTTAGTTGCACAATCTGCCTTGGTCTAAGTTTGGGAGGAATTTGTTGGTGAAGGTGCAACACGAAGAGCTATATCAATGGGGGCTAATGGCTACAACCCCAAGCACACCTAAAATGGGTAACGATCAATAATGTTGTGAAGAGATTTGTTATAGTTATGTTGAACATATGGATCCTTCTTCTACACCAACACAATTGGGATCCCACAAGGTGAGTATCTCTATCAGATGTGGCCTTTTTGGATGAACCCATCAATTTGACGCTTCATTTCCTAATTCTCCAGAAGGGAGTGCATGTATATTGGACCATTGGGTAAGGGAGCATCGAGAACCAAGTCAATGGAATGGTTGACTTGGCAGTGCAAAAGCACCCTTGTAGGCGAAGCAAAAATATCTTTGTGCTCCTCTACAATCTTGTCGACCTGATTTTGTTGTATAGAAAGGCCTTGGGCCGAGGTTGTGGTGGTCGAAGTGACCTTTTTTTACCTTTTGACTGGATCATGAAGAGGGAAAACTTTGTGGTTTGAGAGATTACTTTGCAAAACTATTTTTCCAAGTTCAATGAAATGGCAGTAGTTAAAACTAGATTTGGTATCTTGTAGAGATGAACCCTCAGAGTATCAATGACACTATGAGGCTGAGACTCATAAACAACGTGATGTTTCTATTAGAAATAGTGTTGATGTGCCTGTTTCACCATAGACATTGCTACAACATTTTCACCCATCCATAGGCCCAAAGCCTCCCCCAAGCACCTTTACCTTTGACAAAAAGAATGATTCTTGGAAGCCACACCAGAAACAACTGATAAACCAAGAGAGTGCACCTTCTCCAAGGGTAGTGCACAAGATAAAGTAATAGAAATACTAAACAAGATAAAACTACCCAACTGCAGTTGTTGCTAGTCCTCCTCCAAACTTGTGCATTTTTCTAGTTTTCTTAGTGAGAGTGAGTGAACAAATGAGCCAAGACATCCTCTATTTATACTAATCTGTCTAATGACTTTTCTGGCTAAGTTGACCTGACTTTCTCGTAATTATATTTTATGTTTATCTTTTTTTTGTGCAGTCGATTGGTCTTTCTAGAGCATAATACCTTAATATTATATGTTCTGCAGAGTCAAATTGTATTCTAGAGTTTTCACACATCTGTTTATGGTTTCTCTTTCTTCCAGAATATTCTATTCTAATCAAAGGTTACATACGGGCGTTAATAGCTTCTGCAACTACCATAATATCAACACTCCCTCTTAGTTAGGGAGGTATTAATGGTCTCAAATACATCCATCCATAGTAACATGGAATGGGAAAGAATCACATAGTCTTGCAGACCATTCTACATATACCATCATCATGTAATACATGGCTTACACCCATGTGAACTTGTCAATCTTGTCTAGGGGCCACAACCCACTAGAGCACACTATAGCTACACCTTGTAGTGTGTGTCACCATTGTTAAAATTAATGAAGCTACAAGATCCATTCTCTAGGAGGATGGCAAGGACCCTACTTGTGATATAGGGCCCCTAGTACACTCTTGGGGTTCTTGGTCTGGGACCAAGCAGTAAGAGCCATGGGAAAAGAACCTAGTTGGGCCCCAAGTGTATTTCTGGGGTTCTTGGTCAGGGATCAAGAAATTTGATGATATAAGTCCCTTAGATGTGTTCTATCACCCCTGGATTTGTTCCAGGGAATCCTTAATTAGCACTTGGATTGATCCTTGGTTGTGTACCTTGGTGGTTAAGACTCTAGTTGTGATCTAGGGCCCCCAGATGTGTTCTGGGGTATCCTAGTATGGCACCAGAAATTTTCTTGGTTAAGTACCAAGCAGAGATGATGTGTGACCTTCTTCTCTCGTGGGATGGTCCATGTGACCTAGGAGCAGTTAAGAAGAAGGGCATGATCAAATCATTAACCCTCCTTGTATGTTGGGATGATAAAATCCTATAAGTAATATCATGAGACTCAAGTGGACAAATATTCCATTAAAGAAGGACATGACCCTTGAATTTGTCTTTTTTGTTTATTAATGAAACCCCCTTTGCTTGAGTAATGTCCCCCCTATTTCTTGATGAAGTGTGGGTTCATTTCTTTACTCCTTCCTAAAGAAAAGTTGGTCGCTTTTATCTTGAAACCCCTCTCATTGACTTGTCTTACTTCCTTGTTGACTTTTTGATTTGTCATTTAATATTTTAATTGTTAAAATATTATTTGTTTATTTGTTAGGTATTAAACCTAACCCTAAACTTATGGAAAGTAATCTAAACTTGATACCCTAACCTACCTACCTAAAACTATAAAAAGAGTGACCTATTCCTCACTTGGTACACTCACACTCTCTTAGTCGAGTTTTAGACTAAGGTATTATTGTGGCTCTTCTTGATCAAGTTAGTAAGTGGTTGTGACTCTTTTGGTCTTCTCCAACCATCGTGGGTTTATCCCTATCAGCTATGTTCTGTTTATCCTTCCACTAACCTAAAAAGGTCTTTGCCAACCAATCGTAAAGGGTTTTCTTATTGTTGTTATGGTAACTTCTTATTGTGCCACCATTGTTGCCTTATTTATGATTCCTTGATGCCTAAAATGGTGTCGCTTTCATTTTTTATGGTGCCTCCTTTTGTATGTTACCTTACCTTGTTTGCAAGCAACCCTAGTACCTTGAACAAGGTTTGTGAGGGCTTCCCTGGAACTGTTAGTACTTTTTCCTTTTGTTGTAGCAGACTTTTGGGTTTCCTGGGCTGAAAATATTAAGGTTATTTGTGGCTTATTTTCCATCCACTAGGCTAGACAACGGTGTCTTGCATTCAACCCTATTACTTGATAGTGGCACAGTCTTTTGATTCTCAGCTAGCTGAGTTTCTTTTTGGTTTACTACCCTAAAATTTATTCTTGCATTTGTCTTGATGATCATGATGAGATCTATGCTGAGGGTTTTATCCATGATCCATTAAGTTTTTCTGTGCATACATCAAGGAAGGTAACAACAACATATCAGGTAATTTTGTTCCTTGTTTCAACTAAGGTAATAGTTAAGTAAACGTTTTGTTATTTACTATTTTATGGTATTAGATTATGCATCAGAAGTTTTAATGCCTTGATGATCCTAAATTACAATAGCTAATGTTTGGAAATTAAAAAAAAATATTTATGTTTTAACTGGCTATTGTTTTTTCCCTTAAATTCCAACATGGGATCAGAGCTTAGGGCATGAAAGGAGCTCATTTGTGATATAATTTTGAGCCTGTGTAGGTCCTCTATTAAGGGTGTGTTTTTCATATCAATAGAAAGTTGTTTTGCATCAGATCTCTTCTATACACAATATTCAATATGGCTTCTTCTTCAGTCAAAGAAAAATATAGGCTTAAAGGGGCTTCAAACTTCAATGCCTGGAAGGCTAGGGTCTTTAATATCCTGGAAGAAAGTGACTTGGATGAGTTGGTTACCAGGGTGATGGAAGAACCTACTCCAAATGCAGGAAGAGAAACCTATAAGAGAGGCAGGCCAAAGCCAAGAGGGTCATTTTTGACTCAGTTAAAGATAATATGGTGTCTCTTATTGCTCATCTAAGGACATCAAATGGGTTCTTTGATGCCCTAGCCAATTTGTATGAAAATAAGTCCTCAAATCAAAAAAGGAATTTGAAGAAACAACTACGTACATTGAAGATGGGAAATCATGAAACCATCTCTACCTTGTTTTCCAAAATTGCCCAAACAAGAGATCATCTTGCAACACTTGGAGTTGTAGTAGATGATTATGACCTTGTACAAATAGTAGTATATGGTATTCTAGAATCATGGGAGACATTTCTCTCATCTGTAAATGGAAGAGAATTTCAATCCCACTTCGAGATTTCATGGCATGATTGCTTGGAAGAAGAGGGCAGACTTAAAAGTAGAAATGAAACCTCCACTATGAAAAACCATTCTCTTTCATCCAAAGCCAAGAAATGGAATAGATTTCCTCGTCACAAAGGAAAAGGTAAGAAACCTCAAGGTAAGCACTCTCATTTCTAGAAAGTAAAGGGTACACAATATCCTTCTCCAAATGAAAGGCTCTTATGTGGCCATCAAATGAAAGCATGAGCTCAACCATGATAATTGGAGCTCAAGAAGGTGGAATTTACAAAGTCATTGGTTAATTTATTGAAGCATTAAATCATGAGATGATCAACCCCTGGGAACTATGGCACATAAGGTTTGGAAACCTCAACTATAATGCTCTCCCGGGTTTGCAAAAGATGGTAACATGTATGTCAGTTTTTTCTTTTGAGCATGATAGTATATGTAGAGGCTCTGCCATTGGTAAAAATACAAACAAATCATATCATCACAGTAATAGAAAAACTAATGGTATCTTAGATCTTATTCATTCTGATCTCTGTGGACCTATGATTTCTCCGTCCATGAATGGTTTCCTTTATTATATCATTTTTATTGATGACTGATCTCGTAAAACTTGGATTTATTTTCTAAAAAATAAAGATGAATCCTTCAGTAAATTTCAGGATTTTAAGAATCTTGTTGAGAATCAGACATGTAGACATATCTGTGTTTTTAGAATAGACAATGGAAAAGAGATTGACTCCCACAAGTATGATGATCTCTATTGGGATTCTAGGATTAAGAGGAAGCTAACCTTGCCTTATAATCCCCAATAGAATGGGGTTGCAAAAAGAAAGAACAGGGCAATTTATAAGGCAGCCAGGGATATGATGTATGATCAAAATCTTCCATTATCTCTTTGGGCCAAAGTTACAAGTACAACAGTCTATATTTAGAACAGGTGTCCTCATAAATACATGGAAGAGAAAACTCTAGAAGAATTCTTCACGGGTAAGAAGCCTTCAGTTGATCATTTGATAATTTTTGGTAGTCTTGTATGCATACATGTACCAAAAGAAAAGAGGACTAAGTTACAACCCTCTGGAAAGAAAGGTACTTTTGTGGGGTACAGTGAGACCTTGAAATCTTATCGAATCTATGTGCTAGGAAAAAGTATATACAGGTCAGTAGAGATGTGACCTTCCATGAGGAAGCTTCCTTTCATCATTCCAGAGAACTTCCCTTTGATACAGAGGAGCAGGAAGCTCCATCTCCAGAACTTTCAGATTTACAACTTTCAGATGAGGAGACGGAGGAGGCCATAGATCCTTTAGTAGACCCCATAAGGGATTCTATTGAGTTTCCCCTAGAGAAACCTTTTTCCAAAAGGAAGCCAACATGGTGTCATGAAATTTTAAAGGAAGCAGAAAAACATGCAACACCTAAAGGTACTTCCAGAGAAAGCAAGAAGCTAGAAAAGTACTCAGGTTTTATAGCTCAATTGAATCTTGTGATTGATTCAGAAGCTTCTGTATATGCACATTTACGGAAGGAAAAAATGCGCATATACGGAATCCAAAATGCGCATTTTGGCTTCTGTATATGTGCATTATTTACTTCCATAAATACACATATACGGAATCTCTCTTCCGTACATGCACATTTATGGAATCCATAATGCGCATATATGGAAGCTCTCTTCCGTATATAGAGATTCTGTATATGTTCATTTTGGCTTCTGTAAATGTGCATATACATAATCCAAAATGCACATATACAGAAGCTCTCTTCCGTATATGCACATTTTGGCTTTCGTATATGCATATTTTTTCATTTCATAAATGAGCATATACGGAAGCCAAAATGCACATATACGGAAGAGAGCTTTAGTATATGTGCATTTTTTCGTCCATAAATCTCTCTTCCGTATATGCGCATTTTGGCTTCCGTAAATGCACATTTACGGAAGCCAAAATGCGCATATACGGAAGGAAAAATGTGCATATACGGAAGAGAGATTTCGTTTATACACGTTTATACACATTTACGGAAGGAAAAAATGTGCATTTATGGAAGCTCTCTTTAGTATATGTACATTTTTCCTTCCATATGTGTGCATTTACAGAAGCCAAAATGCGCATATACAGAAGATATAATGCGCATATATGGAAGATAACTTCCGTATATGTGCATTTATGGAAGCCAAAATGCACATATACGGAAGATAGAATGCACATATATGGAAGATAAATTTCGTATATGTGCATTTTGGCTTCTTTATATGCACATTTTTTCATTCTGTAAATTCGCATTACGGAAGCTCTCTTCCATACTCTCTTCCATATATGCGCATTTTATCTTCCATATATGCGCATTTGCAGAAGCCAAAATGCACATATACAAAATCTCTCTTCCGTATATAGAGCTTCCGTATATGCACATATATAGAAGCCCCAATAATTATGACCCTAGGAATTCTGACCCCAGAATCTATGACCTTTCAAACTATGACCAGTTTATAGCTCCATAGGTCATAGCTCCACAAATCACAGTTCCTGAGGTCATAGTTACCAAGGTCAACATCCATGGGACCCAAGGGTTGAAATCCCAACCCCACCTCAAAGGGATTGTTACCAATTGAACTATGTATGGCTATGTTGTAACTATGTTGAACATAAGGAAGAATCTCATCCCATGTGCATGGATGCTTAGAATTGTACATGCGCAAGAGATGCACGATCATCTTGTTGACGAACTCAGTTTGGCCATCCATTTGGGGGTGGAAGGCAGTGGATTTAGTGAGCTTGGTGTCCAATAGTGACCACAGAGTCTCGAACAAAATGTGTTGAGGAACCGATTGTCCCAATCTGAGACAATGGTTTGTGTTACCCCAAAATGTACCCACACTCATTTGAAGAAGATCTTGGTAGTGGTCTTCATTGTGAGTGCTAGCAGGTCGCCTATATGATTTCATGCTCATTCAATTTTCTGGATTCGTAGAAAATCACATGTCCTTCTTGCATAAGGAATCCTTTGAGCCCTTCCTTCCAAGCATGTGGAACTGTGACCTATGGAACTATGACATGTGGAATTATGCCCTCTGGAACTATGACCTATGGAACTACGCCCTATGGAACTATGAACCCTAGAACTCTGACCTCTAGAACTACGCCCTTCAGAACTATGACCTTTGGAACTATGACATGTGGAACTGTGACCTCTAGAACTACACCCTTTGGAAATATGACCTCTTGAACTACGTCCTCTGGAACTATGACCTCTGGAACTTTGACCTATGGAATTATGCCCTCTAGAACTATGACCTCCAGAACTATGACTTCCAGAACTACGCCCTCTAGAACTATGACCTATGGAACTATGACCTGTGGAACTGTGACCTGTGGAACTATGACCTATGGAACTATGCCCTCTGGAACTATGACCTCTGTAACTACGCCCTCTAGAACTATGACCTCTGGAACTATGACCTGTGGAACTACGCCCTCTGGAACTATGACCTCTAGAACTACACCCTCTGGAACTATGACCTCTAGAACTATTACCTCTGGAGCTACTCCCTCTAGAACTATGACCTTTGGAACTATGACCTATGGAAATGTGACATGTGGAGCTATGACCTCTGGAACTGCACCCTCTAGAACTATGACCTCTTCAAATATGCCCTCTGGAAATATGACCTTTGGAGCTATGACCTCTAGAACTACTTGTGGAACTATGACCTCTAGAAATACGCCCTATGGAATTATGACCTGTGGAATGACCTCGAGAACTATGAACTATGGAACTACGACCTTTGGAACTATGCCCTCTAGAACTATGACCTGTGGAACTATGCCTTCTGGAATTATGACCTGTGGGATGACCCCAAGAACTATGACCCGTGGAACTACGAACTTTGGAACTACACTTTCTGGAACTATGACCTATGGAACTATGACCTCTAGAGCTATGCCCTCTAGAACTATGACATTTGGAATGACCCCACGAACTATGACTTATGGAACTACGCCCTCTAGAACTATGACCTCTGTAACTACACCCTCCAAAACTATGACCTCTGGAACTATGACCCATGGAACTATGACCTATGGAATTGTGACCTATGGAACTACGTCCTCTAGAACTACCTATGGAACTATGACCTTTCAAACTACGCCATATGGAACTATGACGTGTGGAACTGTGACCTCTAGAGCTATGCCCTATGGAACTATGACTTGTGAAGCTACACCTTCTGGAACTATGACCTCTGGAACTATGACCTTTGGAAATATGACTTGTGGAACTATGACCTATGGAACTATGACATCTGGAACTATGACCTCTGGAACTACGCCCTCTGGAACTATGCCCTTTGAAACTATGACCTTTGGAACTGTGATCTCTGGAACTACGCCCTCTGGAATTATGACCTCTTGAACTATGCCCTCTGGAACTTTGACCTGTGGAACTATGCCCTCCAGAACTATGACCTCCAGAACTATGACCTCTATAATTATGCTCTCTAGAACTATGACCTTTGGAACTATGAACTTTGGAACTATGACGTATGGAACTATGACCTATGGAACTGTGACTTGTGGAACTATGACCTGTGGAACTATGCCCTTTGGAACTATGACCTGTGGAACTACGCCCTCTGGAACTATGACCTGTGGAACTACGCCCTCTGGAACTATGACCTCTGGAACTACGCCCTCTGGAACTATGAACTCTAGAATTATGACCTTTGGAACTACTCCCTCTAAAACTATGACCTTTGGAACTATGACCTATGGAAATGTGACCTTTGGAACTGTGACCTTTGAAACTACTCCCTCTAAAACTATGACCTCTTGAACTACGCCCTCTGGAACTATGACCTCTAGAACTATGACCTTTGGAACTATGGCCTATGGAACTATGACATGTGGAACTGTGACCTGTGGAACTATGCCCTGTGGAACTATGCCCTTTGGAACTATGACCTCTGGAACTATGCCCTTTGGAACTATGACCTCTAGAACTATGACCTTTGGACCTATGCCCTCTGGAACTATGACCTTTGGAACTATGACTTGTGGAACTGTGACCTCTGGAACTATGCCCTCTGTAACTAATGACCTATTGAACTATTCCCTATGGAAATATGACCTCTGAAACTTTTACCTATGGAACTACACCCTCCAGAGCTATGACCTATGGAACTATGACCTCTGGAACTACACCCTCTAGAACTATGACCTATAGAACTACACCGTAGCTCTGCAGAAATACCCCAAACATGCACTTGCTTCCATAATCTATTTTTGAATCTGATATGAAACAGAACTAAAAAACTTCCTAACCTACCAATGCAAGATATGCATGCTTCCATATATAAGTATTTATAGAAGGATGCTTCCGTAAATGTACATATACATAAGTTGGTCGGATTCTATATATGTGCATATACAAAATACAACCACTTTTGTATGTGCATCTACGGAAGCCAACCACTTCTGTATATGCACATAACTGGAAGTGACCAACTTTCGAATATGCGCATATATGGAAGTCGGCCACTTTTGCATATGTGCAAGGTGGATTCTTTATATGCCTTGACTTCCATGTATGCGCATATATAGAAATTGACCACTTCTATATATGTGCATATACGAAAGTCGACCACTTCCGTATATGTGCATATACAAAATTTGGCCACTTCTGTATATACGAAAACTCGCTACTTCCATATATGAGCATATATAGAAGGTAGCTTTCATATATGTGTATTTATGGAAGTGGTGGACTTCCATATTGTTAATGTTTAATACATTATTAGAGTTCTTTGTATTTTAATCGATAACAACAACATAAGACAAGATCACTGAGAAATACACAATCACAAGAGACACAACATTTATCCTGGGAAACCCTCTAGTGGAAGAAAACCTAGCAAAAATTCCTTATTATAGATAGCCAATACAATGTGAATAGATAACTCAAACTGAAATAGAAAGTCCTCTCCCAAAGATGCGCCACTCTCTCTCTCTCTTCTCCAACTGCAGTTCTGAAACTTGTCTCTCAATGACCAAGTGAGTTGTGTGTCTAAGTGAGGTGCTAGCCTCTTTATTTATACAAGTCTGGCACGTGTGAAGTGTCTCTTCACTGGCAGGGCCGACTTCTCAATATGGCTGGTTATAACCACCTTTAATATATTCTGGGGCCTCTTTAATATCTGTTGGGGCCGACTTCTTATTCTGCCTATTATAATTATCATTTGACCAATCCGCAAAAGGGGATTTGGTCCTATTACAATAACTGACATGATCAATCCACAATGGGGATTGATCCAATGAATAATATATCAAATAATAATAAGAATACACTTTGTAGTTACATTATTTCAACACTCCCCCTTATCAAGAAGGGTATTCTTCAACAACATCAGGCGAGAGAGAGGTCTACATCATCTGCGACATCTGGAGGGTAGCATCATTAACATCATCTTGGAGCACTGACTGGCATATCTAGAAATCATCAAAAGTTTTCTTCATCGGCAACATCGTCATTCTCAAAGGAATGCAATGATCATCTGCATCAATATGGATTAGTATAAAACTAATACATCATCATCATCACAGCACAAGGTTGGCTCATCATCATAATACTAGACTGGCTTTACGTCATAGCTAGCAAGCTGGAAGCATAGTTCTAGTCTCATCTGATAGTCTTGCTTTACGTCACAGTAATAAAACTGGAAGCAAGATAGTCGTCTTGCTATACGTCACAACCATCAGGTCAGAAGTATGATGCTAGAATGGCTTTACGTCATAGCTATCCAGCCGGAAGCACAGTTCTAGCCTCATCTCATCATCTTGCTTTACGTCACAACCCTCAGGTCGGAAGCAAGGTATACGTCATGCTTTACGTCACAACTATTAGGTCGGAAGCAGGATACTAGACGGGCTTTACATCTCAGATATCCAGTCAGAAGCATAGTTCTAGTCTCGTCACAACATCTTGCTTTACGTCACAACCATAAGGTCAGAAGCAAGGTACACTTCCTTCTTTACGTCACAACCGTTAGGTCGGAAGCAGGGTACTAGTCTTGCTTTACGTCATAGTTGTACAGCCAGAAGCATAGTACTAGTCACATCACATCATCTTGCTTTATGTCACAACCATAAGGTCGGAAGCAAGGTACATCTTGCTTTACGTCACAGCAATAAAGCTGGAAGCAAGGTATTAGACTGGCTTTACGTCACAGCTGGCAAGATGGAAGCACAGTCATATCTCAACACATCATCTTGCTTTACGTCATAGTTGTCAATCCGGAAGCAAGATGCTCATCCTTCTTTACTTCACAGCAATCAAGATGGAAGCAGGATACTAGACTGGCTTTACGTCACAACTATCCAGCTGGAAGCACAGTACTAGTCATATCACATCATATTGCTTTATGTCACAACCATCAGGTCAGAAGCAAGAGATGTCTCATCACATCAACTACTCCCCCTTTCGAGGAAGGTCCTTTCATACTATGCTAAGCTTATCTCGGAAGTGCTCAAACTTTACATGAGATAGAGGCTTGGTCAACACATCATCAACCTATTCATCCATGCTAATGTACTGGAGCTTTATGGCTCCTCTCTGCACCATGTCACAGATGTAATGATATCAGATCTCTATGTGCTTCGAATTATCATGGAATACAGGATTCTTTGTCATCTTTATGCAGCTCTGGTTGTCACATAGGATCGAGGTTGCTTCCATCTCTAGGTCAAATAGGCTAGTCAGCAGCTTTCAAATCCATATAGCTTCGCAGCTAGCAGAACACGCAACAATGTATTCTGCTTCCGCTGTGCTGAGAGCAATGCTGGATTGCTTTCTACTCTGCCACAAGATCATGGCTGATCCCAAATTGAAACAACATCCGGAAGTGCTTTTCCTATCAGCAATGCTTCCTGGCCAATCTGAATCAGTGTATCCACTCAATGTCAAATCATGATCTTTGTCATAACTGAGACCACAATCTAATGTACCCTTAAGGTACCTCATCACATGTTTTTCATCCACAAGGTGAACATGTCTAGGTTCTACCAGAAACTGACTCAAGGTGTTCACAGTAAAACAAATGTCTGGTCTGGTGTTCATCAGGTACATCAACAATCCAATAATCTATCTGTACAGTGCAACATCAATCAATTCTGACGAAGTGTCGACCAACAACTTCAACTTCTTTTCCATGGGTGTATTCATGGGCTTGCATTCCAACATGTCAAATCTCTTCAGGATTTCCACTGCATACTTCCCTTGGATAAGGAATATCCTCTCTGGACTCTTCCATACCTCAATACATAAGAAGTAATGCATTAGGCCAAGGTCTTTCATTTCAAATTCTGAGGCAAGTCTCTTCTTACATTCGGTGATGAGATTTTCTTCTCCAGTTAAGAACAAGTCATCCACATATAGCAATAATATCAGTAAATCATCGTTCATAACCTTGAAGTAGAGGTTAGAATCTGCTTTACTCTTGGTAAAGCCCAAGCTCATCAGGAAATTGTCTATACGGCCATACCAAGCTCTGGGAGATTGCTTCAATCCATATAAGGCTTTCTTCAATTTGCAGACATGACACTTCCTATATTCAACTTAAAATCCTTGAGGTTGCTCTATATACACTTCCCCTTTGATGACACCATTTAGGAAGGTTGTCTTTATGTCCATATGATGTAACTTCCACTTCATCTTAGCTACAAGGGCTATGAGCTATGATGGTTCTGATCGAAGTGTATCTGGCTACAGGAGTGAATGTCTCTTCATAGTCAATGCCTTCTTTCTGAGAAAATCCACGAGCGAAAAATCTTGCTTTATGTTTTTCAATACTTCTATCAGCAACATGTTTTATTTTGAAGAGCCATTTGGATGATACCACGTATTTACTCTTCGGTCTAGGAACTATTTCCCATACATCATTCTTTATTATGGATTGGTATTCCTCTGTTATGGCATATACCCATTCTTTCCTCTCAATGGCTTCTTCAACACAGGTAGGCTCCTCCTCTAGGAGATCTCACACCAAAGTCATATAACTAGAGAATGGCTTTGGTCCTTTCACCTGTCTCATGGTTCCTTCGGGAACACCATACTTCTCTCCATCTTGAATAAGCTCTCTAGCCCAAGATGGCTTTCTTTTATGGAGGATCATCATCTGAGGAGGTTCTTGAGCTTATATTACATCATGTCTTTTGGAATTTCCTCATCAGGGGAAGTTACGACTTCCCTCACTAGTTCTGCGGATTTGGGAACCTCCCTCACTACAGTTTCGGGGATTACGGGTTCCTCTTCATATACTTCTTCAAGCTGGCATCTTCTAGATTTCTTGAGCACTGCATCTTCATCAAAGGTCAGAGCCTTGCTGATCTCAATGTGGTAGTGACCTGGTATATAGATTTTGAAGGCCTTGGAGACCTCACAGTATCCCACAAATATTCCCTTCTTTCCTAAGGGTTCCATCTTGTTTCTCTTCTCTTTCGGTATATGAATAAAAACTGGGCAGCCAAATATTTTGAGATGGCTTACCTATGGCTTCTTTTCGGTGAACATCTCTTCAGGGGTGTTGAACCCAAGTGCACTATCAGACAATCGGTTTTGCACATCTGCAACAAGTTTGTATAGATCAATATTGGAAGTCAATATTGACTTCTCTTTTCACGGAAGAATCTGTATCCTAGTCTTTCTGACTAGCTTCCTTCTTTGTCACTCAAACAAGCGAATCATCCTGAAGATTTCATATCTCCTAGGAGTCTCTAAAGTCACGTTCTAGTCTTCTCATGACATCTGTCTTCCAGTCCTGAAGGTTGTCTCTTCATCTGATCCTTTCTGAGATTAGGACTTCATTAACTCTTACAGGGTATACTTGGTGTTGCATACCAAGTCTAAATATGAAGGACTAAGTCAGGCTTCAAACGAGGTCTGCTTCCCATTTTAATGTTTGGTCTTCTTTGGAGCCTTCTGATCCTTTCAATTAATCTTTATATGAGATACTCTGAATCTCAAGAGATAACTTCTTATTCATCTTCTTTGATACATGAGTGTATATGGTCATGTACATATTTTTCTTCATGTCTCATTTAATTCGTTGCCTTCTGCAACCTTCATTATTGCTTCCTCGGAGTTATCCCCTATGACCTGGAACAAGGTAAAAAAAACAACAAGAAAGAATAATATCCTTTTTTATAATAGTAGATAAAGTAATAGAACAATCAATCATCATAGTAGCTCCTTTAGAGCTATCACTTGTAACTTGTCTGAAGAAAAAATTAGAGGTAAGAGATACAATACAAAATGAGCTCAATCACTCTCATAGTGTTGTGATCGAACATTCCTCCATGGCATCCTGGAACTACCACACGGGGTTTCTCCTAGAGGAGGTGTTAGTTGTATCAGGCAAGTGATTACATTAATCTTTTACCTCTATATGTTCTCATGCTATCAAGTATAATACTTTACAAAGACTGTTATCTCAACTATAGTCATCAACTTGTCATGTGTACCTTTGAATCTTATCAACTTGATTAATCAAACCTAGAGCCTTGTCCTTGAGTGTGTTGTTGCTTTCCTTCCATGTCTCCTTTACTCAAGATGACAAGTGTTTTCTTCAAAATGTCTTTTGTACTAGGACAATATGCTCTCTTAACAAAAGGTTAGGTTAGAGAATAAACTCTATGATCTCAACTTTTAATCCATCTAATACCTTGACTCAGATTTTGATCAAAGGTTAGAATGATGGTCATAGCTACAACATGCAATACTGATCGAAATATTGTCATGATAAATAGATGCATATCAGAAAAATCACACCTGGGTTGCATCATTCCTCTGAATATATTGGATCTTGAGATCCTTTTGGATCTATGACAAGAGATCCCTTCTCCTGTAAATACTCTTTAAAGTTTAACCATTTAAACATTTGTGAGTACATACCTCTGATATCATTTGCAGGTAGTGGGTCCATCTGACAGCAGCAGTAATCATTACCATCTCTTAAGAACTTCAAGAGTGACTACAACTGGTACTACGGCTGCAACTACAACTAATATTGCAACTGCAACTGGTTCCGAGACTGCAACTTAGGGTCTTATGAGAAAACCCTAACTTTTGAAATTTCAAATTTTGAAATTCTGATCCAGGGGATATATGCGCTGAGCTGAGGTGAGTTAACTGGTGCAGTCAGATTTCTGAAAATCCAACTTGTGCCCTTCCAAAATTGATTTACAGATTTCTGGACTGGTGCTTCTGGTTTTCTGGTACTTCTGGTACTCTGGTACTTCTAGTACTTTTGCTACTCTGGTTTTCTGGTACTTTGTGAAAACTAGGGTTTCACTTTCCGAGAGATCCAACCACTGAAAAGGTGCGTTGATGATGCCAAAGTAATCCTTGAGGGAGGGCGCACTTTTCTAGATGGTTTTGGGGCTGAAATACCTCTCCACCAAAAGGCCCTAATTTGCATGTATGACAACAGTGACATTTTTCACTTTTCTCTTGTGAAAGATGCTCTCTTCATCTTGGCTCTGATACCATGTTAATGTTTAAGCCATTATTAGAGTTCTTTTCATTTCAATAGATAACAACAACATAAGACAAGATCACTGAGAAATACACAATCACAAGAGACACACCATTTATCCTAGGAAACCCTCTATGGGAAGAAAACCCAACAAAACTTCCTTATTATAGATAGCCAATACAGTGCCAAGAGATAACTTAAATTGAAACAGAAATTCCTCTCCCAAAGATGTGCCACACTCTCTCTCTATTCTCCAACTGCAGTTCTGAAACTTGTCTCTCAATGAGAAAGTGAGTTGTGTGTCTAAGTGAGGCACTAGCCTCTTTATTTATACAAGTCTGGCACATGTGAAGTGTCTCTTCACTGGCAGGGTCGACTTCTCAATCTAGGTTGTTATAACCACCTTTAATATATTTTGGGGCCTCTTTAATATCTGTTGGGGCCAACTTCTTATTCTGCCTATTATAATTATCATTTGACCAATCCGCAAAAGGGGACTTGGTCCTATTACAATAACTGACATGATCAATTCACAATGGGGATTGATCCAATGAATAATATATCAAATAATAATAAGAATACACTTTGCAATTATATTATTTCAACACATATATGTACATATATGGAAGTGGTCGTCTTCCATATAAGCGCATGTATGAAAGTGGTCATATTTGTATTTTCACATATATGGAATAACTACTTCCTTATATGCACATATATGAAAGGTGGATTTCGTATATGCGCATATACGGAAGTGGTTGGCTTCCGTATATGCACATATGCGGAGTTGTTGTCTTTCGTATATGTGCATATATGGAAGCTAACCACTTACATATATGCGTATATGTGGAATTCGACTACTTATGTATATGCGTATATACATAAGTAGATGACTTACATATATCTGCATCTACAGAAGTGGTTTATTCTTGTATATGTGCATATATGGAAGCCAACCAACCTCTGTATATGTGCATATACTAAAGTCAACCACTATCATATATGGACATATACGTAAGTGTTCACTTTCATATATGTGCATATACGGAAGCCGACCACTTCCATAAATATGCATATATGGAAGGTGGTTTTTGTATATGCACATATACGAAAGTGTCTAACTTTTGTAAATGCACATATATGGAATTTGACCACTTCCATATATGCGCATATACAAAAGTGGCCAGATTTCTAACCATCTTTTAATAGACATTTAAATTAGAAATGAAATATTGAAATATGTTTTTATAATAATGAATGTAATGATAATGTAGATCTATGACCAAATGAAATACAAAAACATTGAACCTTTTTAAGATTAAAAACAAATATCGTGTAAAAACAATTAATCTTTATTAAATGAAAATAACAAATAATGATACTTGGAATATTTTGTGTGATTTAGAGTGAGATGTTTGGACTTAGGAAAACCGTGTGACTTTTATTTAAAAAATATTTTTCCCAAGTTTAATGTTTTCTAAAATACTTATCAAGTGTACCATGCTAAGCATCCGACTTCACATGAAAAGTAACACCTTATGAAACACTAACTTATTATGAACATTTAATTAAGCTATTGTACTAACTATTGAACTATTGGAATTGAGATTTAGAAATGTTAAATAAATACAATATTATAATGAAAATATAATTCTTTAAATGATTTTGATAAAAAGTGTATTTTAAAAAAAATATTTTATTTATGAAAATATAAATTTATAATTTTAATAAATTTAATTTAATAATTTTAAAATTAAAAAAATTATTTAAAAAAATTATATAAATATATATTAATTATCCTAGATTATAGATTAATGAGCAATCGAAAGCCTTTAGAGAAGGTCGACCAACTCTGTAACATTGTTCATTGAGGTACCAGGGATGGAAGGTTTCAAAATTAGGTGGTCTAGGGTTTTGGGTAATTCATATAAAAGAAGGTGATGTTAACATTGATTGTCATCTCTAAAATGAGTTTTTAGAATGAGTTTCTCTACAAGTTAGACAATTTTTGTGTTCATGAAGTTGAAATATTGCATTTTATCAAAGAGAGAGTTTCTCTACAAGTTAGACAATCTTTGTGTACATGAAGTTGAAATATTGCATTTTATCAAAGAGGCCGACACCTCAAAACTTGTAGAACATTTTGCTATTAGCAAGATAGTTTCTAATTTACAAAGACATGTGTATTGGACTAGAATGCAAAAAGATGTAGCTTAGTATATTAGAGGATGTCTGCGATGTTATATTAGAAAGTGCAATAATATAAATCAAACTCTATACCATCCATTTCTTATACCCTTTCGACATTGTCAGAGCATTAATTTTATGGGTAGTTTTCCAACAACCAAGAAGAGACATAACTATCTTGTTGTGGTAGTTGATAGCTTTAGCAAAATATGAATTCTCATGCCTTGTAACATATAATTCTCATTTATGCCAATCGCTAAAATATAGGCATATTTCAGCATGATAATTGCCATCCCCCTTTTTCCCATCCGATAATGTCTTCTCCTCAAATTTCTTACTGTCGCTCTAGCAGAACCTTCTGCATTATCCTTCTCATGCCCTCCATCCACTTGGCTGGCCACTCAAGAAGTTTCCAGGTTCTCACGTATGGGTTTGTCATTTCCTGCTGAGTCTGCCAATGATAGTACACTTTTTACCATCCTAATTGTTCCATTTCCTGTCTCAGATCCTGTAGTTGCTCCAAATGCCCTAAGATGGGATGTTGATCTTAGGCATCATCCCAAAAATGTCGTGTTGAAGGCGTCACAGGTATGGATGGCTTCCATTCTTTGGGTAATTTGTTTTTTTTATTTTTATTTTTTTTTTATCCAGTCGGCAACGTTCTCTTTTGCTTTCTGTGACGTGGTGTCCAGCGCGCCCGCAAACTCCTGGACGGACGGTTACGCAAGTTTCCAGTGAATTGCATATTCCGGACACGCAGGTTCGAATCGTGTAATTTCTCTGCGATTCCCGGCAACAGAGCCCTCAGCAGGACTCGAAACAACGGCAATCTGTAAGTTCGAATTTTGCGTGTTACAGAATATCTTGTTTTCCCGCATATTCTCTGTATAATCTGTTTATGGGTCGTACCAAAGAGTCTGTATCATTTGGCACACCATTATCTTACTCCACTTTCTTAATTCCAATTATTTCGGACATTTTGTATGATGTCGTGGAGTATTTATTGATATTGGCATCGCTCAGTTAGCCATTAATGCTTAGGCGTCACATATTCATGGTCGACTGAAATAAGTTGAGGACTTGGAGTCTGCCTCGGGGTTTTTTTCAGTTCTGCTTCCATCTCCAATATCAGTTATTGTCTTTTATTTTTATGTGCATATAACTGCATACTCTGTTGGGCAAATAATAGAGATTTGTAGCTTAGATGGGCAAACAACGGAGATTTGTAGGGTTTGTACACATTGGAGTAGTTATCAATTCACAATTGCGTGGGTTAGCTGTTTTGCATTGAAAATCTTGTTGATTAGTTTGGATATATCAATTTGTGCATTTCTGTCGTGGATGATGGTACCAAGCTTAGGAGCAAATTAAAATTAAGCTGCAAAAATATTAAAAATATTAGGGTAACTGCAATAAAAAAATAAGTTGATCTAATAACGATTCGATTGTTGGAACATATCCTCTGACATGCTCCTTTCAGGTTGCCCTTTTCTCTATCACAAAACACCATACCGTGACTCTTTTCTTTCCAGACTCCAGTTCACATCTTAGTTATAGTTTTCCCATAACCTTTCTAGGTGTATGGGTTCTCGTGATGTCTTCTTCATTGTTGGAACATATCCTCTGACATGCTCCATGCTCCTTTCAGGTTTGCCTTTTCTCCTCATCACAAAACACCATACCGTGACTCTTTTCTTTCCCAACTCCAGTTCACATCTTAGTTATAGTTTTCCCATAACCTTTCAGCTTATATTTTAGGGTGAGTATTTTCCCATGGAGAATGCACGGGTCAACGAGATTCTTAGTGTTGAAAATGCAAAGTAATTTGTTCGTATTTCCGCAGCTGAACTGCAGTCAGCATCTTCATATTCTAAAAATGTATTGTTCCTAAAGATATCAATTTATAGTTTGATGTCTGATTGGTCGCTTCTATTCTATTTCAAGCTATGTAGTCTATATATATATAGTGATATTTATGGGGTTCTGTAAGTTTTGAATAGCGTTTAGAAACGAGTTTGTGTTGTGTTTCATGTTTTTAATGGTTTTCACTTTGATATTGCATTTATTTTGATTTTTGTGTCACCACTTAAAATTGTCAAAAAACAAGAATCTTTTATGTTTTAAACTTATTGAACTTATTTTTTTATATAATTTTTGTTTTCATCTAAAATAAGTTCAACATAGAGTCATTTAGAGTAAGTTCAACTTAGAGTTATTGATATGGGGTTGGACTTGACTGTGTGAAAGAGAAAATGAAAATTATAAGACTTTTTTAATTTTTAGATGAGTTTTTTATTTAAGTTAAAAAAAATGTTTCATTTATTTTACAATTTTTTCATAAGATGTTTGATACTTATAGTTATGGGTTGGATTTTTTTCATATCATGTTTAGAGTTATGGGGCTGACTTTGAATTCATGATAAAGTAAAATTGTCAAACTAATAAGAAGTTTGGTCACAAGTTTAAAATTGTCAATAGAATAAGTCATTTTTAATTTCTTGGTGAGATTGTGATCAACATTATATTTATAATTTTCTATATATAATGTTTCTTCATTATTTAAAATAAATTAAAATTAAAATTAAAATGAATTTCAATTTAAATTAAATGATAAATTTAGATTAAAATGGTTTTTTTTGTTTCTTCATCATTTAAAATAAATTTAAATTTAAATTCAAATGAATTTAAATTTAAATTAAATGATAAATTTAGATTAAAATGGATTTGGAGAAAAATAATCAACATTATATTTCTAATATTTCTAATTTTTTTGTTTTCATTTTTTTTTTGTTTAAATAAGTTGTAAAGCACTTTGTTCCCCTCTTGTACAATGAGACAATGAGAGTTGCAATGCATCAACCTCCAATTCCTTCAAAATTGTAAAATATTTCTAACTCTTAACTTGTCTTGGTCTTTAAAAGTTTTGGGAGGACACTTTATTGGCATTTCTGACAAAGAGTACCGGAAGTGGCGGTTGGTAATGTTCTCTACAACATTACACGGCGATATAATAAAAACATTAAAAGTTAGTTACGATGCTCTAAACGATGAGGAGAAGGAGGCATTTTTGGACATCAGTTGTTTCTTAGTGGGAGAAGAGACAAAATTAGCGATTAGAGTCTCGTGCACTCCCTTGAATGTTGGAGATAATGCTTAATTAATGCTACATACTAGAGTTTAGGGATTGGATTTGGTTTGCTCGAGGATGTTGAGAGATTCTCATAACCTTTCCCTCCAAGAGTGGAATAAGTTGGATCTCACAACACTTATTTAAGTCTGATGTATCTCTGTGTAATGTATGTAATACAATTCATTTCAGTGTGTGTATTTTCTGTGTCTCTCTGCTATCACCAATTCTTATTTGGTATCAGAGCTTGGCTGGGCTTCATCCCTCACGGGAGTGCCCAGTAAGATGTGATAGCTATTGAAGCCGATTCACTGTACATATGTGTGGGAGTGAGTTTTTCAATTGTGCAGAGCTTGTGAGAGAATATTTCTGCATGAATTTTTGAGTGTATGTTTGAGTATTAATTTTTTAATGTGTGAGCCATGAGGTTGTGCTTCTGTGTGGAGCCGTCACCACTGCGCAAGAGAGAGATAGTCCTCGCATTCATCCATCGCTACCAGGAATGAAATCTGTTGTGTGGGACTAGATTTTCGTGCATGTGATATGGCGGAAGAGTGCAACTGTGCACTGTATGAAATCACTACCATTTCTATTAAACAAGTTGTAGCCACAGGTAGCCGTCTTCCCCAAATTAAACAGAAGAATGATTTCTATGAATAATCTGTTCGTTGGTACATTTGTTTTCAATATGGATGGAATCACGCAAGGAGGAGTAGTGTGCTACAATAAATTCTATTAATTATCCTTTCATTTCATCCTTCTTGTGGGGAGAGGAAATTGTTGTGAACGATGCAATGAAAATGATGAAGCTGATAAAAGGGAAATTGAGAAATATGGTAGAGATGCCACCGAAGAGGGGAATGAAGAGGACTCTTTAAGCATAAGCGATGATGACATTGAAGTTGGTTTTGATGAACAATGCGGGTACGATAATGATGTAGAAGAGAATGTCGAGGATAACAAGGAACGTGAAGGCCTTATTGATCTGAGTTGTACACTAGCTGGCATTTCAGAGAAGGAGGAACCACCATAGATGGACTACCTGCCTTTTTTGCTTCTTTCTACTAATATATATATATATATATGAGTGTTGTGTGCAGAAAGAAAAACCAAGATGATAGATTCAGATCATGTGCGTGGTGTGCTTAAAGTTTTGTATATGTTTTCGTGTTTATGTAAAAGTAACTAAAATAAGGACTCTTGTCTCTTGATATAAGCTCGCAACCCCGGTTTCAAGAACAATTGTTCTTATGATTGGAAGTCACCTTGTATAATTGATTTTTGAAGACATTTAGTACCTATACTTCCTTTCTACAAACTAATGGATAGTC
>ML815166.1:71926-91551 GCA_009831015.1 Picea engelmannii
TCGATGGCATGGGTCATGGCAGTTTCTGGGTGACCCTTCATCTTATATAAACCATTTTCTTCACTTCCGATGACGATTGCTTCATTTAAGGTTTCTCCCTTAGCCCACATAAGAACTTCTCCATCTATGAAGGCAACTCTATAACCTTTCTTGTCTAAATCTTATATGGAGAGTAAGTTCTTCTTTAGGCTCAGTACATAGAGTACGTCCTTCATTGTTATTGAGTTTTATAAATTTAGCTTGTAGTTTGATTCTCCTATTCCCTTGATGGGATATTGATAATCATCTCCAAGAGTTACTTTCTGAGAAAACTTCTTTTCTGAAATACAAGAGAGAGTATTTTTCTTACCCATCATATGCTTTGATGCACTGCTATCAATGAGCCATGTGTCCTCTCCAGGTGATATAGATCCTGGGAGAGATGAGATCAAGACATGGTCCTTAATCATCTTCATAGGTGGTTTTTCATCTTCGACAATGTGAGCATGTTGCCTTTTGTGATTCCTCTTGTACTCTTCTCTTCTGACTGGACAATTATTCACGTTGTGTCCCATCTTATCACAATGATAGCATTGTATAGATGAGAGATCTCGTCCCTTGCATTGTCCTTTCTTCTGAAAATTTCTTGAATGAGATTCTTGGTTGTTGAATTTGTTTGATGGTTGTTGTTCTCTATGAGATTCTTTCTTGAAGTAGGGTTTCTTCCTTCCTCCTTTTGTATGAGTAGCTAGGGTTTGATCATCGTCCCTTGCTAGTAGTGCTTCACAGTTGGCTACCCTTGTCTCTTCTTGGGTGCATTCTTCCCATAGGCTTTCAAACTGTAGTTTCTCCTTTCTGCCATATACTGACTGGATGAAAGCATCCCAAGGTCTTGTGAGACCATTTAGGGCTGTTATTACAAATTCGTCTTCATCGATGGTGTCTCCAATCGCTTTCAACTGTTCTTTTATTTCTGAGATTCGGGAGAAATGTTCTTGAATCATTTCTCCTTTCTGCATCTTGGTATTCTTCAACTGAGTTCTTAGATTCATCTTTCGATTGATGTTCTTTCCTTCATATAGTTTTTTTAGAGCATCAAACATCTCCTTCGGAGTTTTCTTGGACGATACATATAGGATTAGGTGGTCTTTGATTGAATCTACAATGATTCTTTGAGCCCTGATTGAGTCCTTCTGATGCTTCGCTTTCTCTACGACATCTTCAGGTTCCTCCACTTCTTCTTTGATAAATCTTGCTAGGTCATTCTCTGCAAGGATCAGACCAATCCTATACTTCCAGGCACAGAAGTTGTCTATGCCTTCTAGTTTCTCAACAAGCTTTGTGCTTGCAGATATCTTGTACTTGAGGCAACAAAGATAACCAAAAATTTAAAATGCTCAAAATCAAATTTTGACCTTACCAGGAGGTGCGCTTGGCTGAGGTGAGTAGCCTGGTGTCCTCGGATCTAAGAAAATCCAATTTTTACCCCGTCAAATCTGATCTATGGATTTCTGGACTGGTGCTTTTGGTACTTCTGATACTTTTGTGAAACTAGGGTTTCACTTTCCGGGAGATCCAACCACTGAAAAGGTGCGCTCTAGGTGCCAAATTTATCCTGGGGGGAGGGCGCAACTTTATAGGTATTTAGGGAGATGAAAAGAGATACTTTTTCAAAACCCTAATTTGTAGGTGCTGCAGCAGTGACATTTTTCCTCTTGCAAATTGTCCTTCCTTTAGGTTGGCTCTGATACCATGTTAATGTTTATCCCATTATTATAATTCTTTGCATTTCAATAGATAAGAGAATCATAAGAACAAGATCATTGAGAAATACACATTCACAGGAGACACAACATTTATCGTGGGAAACCCTCTAGGGGAAGAAAACCCAGCAAAAACTTCCTTATCATAAATAGCTTATACAATGTTCAAGAGATAACTCAAACCAATATAGATAGTCCTCCCCAAGAGATGTGCCACTCTTCTCCTTCTCTCCAACTGGTAATTGTAGCTTGCCTCATAAGAGAATGAGCAAGTGAGTTGTGTGTCAGAAGTGAGGCGCTAGCCTCTTATTTATACAAGACTGGCACGTGTGAGAGGGTTTCACTCGCAGGGCCAACCTCTCACTTTGGGTGGGTAAACCCATCTTTAATTAATTATGGGTCTTCAATAATAATTGTTGGGGCCGACTTCTTATTCTTCCCTTTATAATTGTTTGATGACTAATCCGCAAAAGGGGATTTGGTCCTTATACAGTTACCGACATGATTAATCCACAATGGGGATTAATCTTAATAATAAAATAACAATAATAATAAAAATGCTCTTTGCAGTTACATTATTTCAACATTTGAGAACTTGTTTATTATGATGAGTTGGTTTTTGATGTACATGCTTAGATGGATCTTTTATTGACTTGATGTACTTATCATGATGCATTTGAATTGAGATCCTTGGAGGGCATATTCATTGTTTTTGCAGGACCTAGTTGGTAGATAGATTTGGAAGAACAAGCCTAGCTTGGGATTCCCTGGGGCTTGAAACCTACAAGTTGGATACCATGGCCCATGAACTAGATGAGAATACTAGCCTTTGGAGGCATGGGGCAACACCATGGAGGACCTAACCCAACCCTTCGCTAGCCCAACGATTTTCTCTTGAGGATAAAACGTCACACTTGAGGAGCTTGACGTCACCCTAGGGCTACGGTTTGGGGTTGTGGTGTTGATTGATTTGACACTTGGCACAGTTTGATGGAAGAAGGAATGTCTTGAAGTAAGAAACCCTAGTGCATGAGAGGGAGGCCCTAGAATGCCCAACAACTTCCATCTTCTACTCTAACAACTTGTAAAAGATGTCAAAACATCACCCTAGAAGAGGGATGACGTCACTTTAGGGTTTCTTATGTGCATTTTAAAGGTTAAATTTGAATTTTATAATGTAAAGGGGAAAGGTAAGGGTCATTGACCCCTTACTTTGTGGTTTACCCTAAAATTAAGTGGACAAACACTTTTAGTAGAATTTGTACAAATAGAGATAACTTCTATTTCATTTTATCATAACTCTYCCTCTTGTGAGAGGATACYTGGCTTAAATTTGTGCCCTACTTGGGAAATTTTATCTATCTCTCTTGATACTATCTCTTTCTATGACAGGGATGATTTTAAGGATGGAAATTTATTTTAAAATGTAGAAACCTTGGYGAATCTTACTAATCCTTCATATGTCAACTATAAATGTTTGGCAATATTTTTGTAAAAATATTCAAATTTCTAAGTATTTTATATAGTTTTTATAAAATTTTGRCGATTTTTAAGATAAAATAATTTTATCCTATAGAATTTGGGCRAATCATTTTCAAAATAACGAMTCTCATTTTTGTAAAWACCATGGAAAATTAGCCCATGAGCRAAATTTGGCCCCTAAAATCATCCATGTTCTATGGTTTGGTTTGGCTATTGGAYGAAGAAGTAAAGAAGTATCTTTCTTGGAGGATATTTTTTKCTTTTATGGTGGATTTTCTTGGTTAAAAGGAGTTTATCTTGTTAATGCTTAGACTAGGTAAGGAATCTCTCTTGTTATTGCTTCTTTTCTTGGTTACAAGGTTAATTTGATYAKATTTTGGGGAGTATAAGGGCACACAACCCCACTAAGACCATCATAATTGTCCTGGAATAATTTGTTGCATAAGGGAATACTATGAGAAGTAAAAGGGTTTACACTCTCCTAAGTTTTTCTCTAGCTAGTTTTTCTTGCCTTGGTGAGTAAAAGGACTTACACCCCCAAGGAAGTAGCACAACTAGCTCTTTCATTTTAAAGAATCCATAACCCAATAGTTAAAGGAACTAATCTCTTTCATTGGAGAAATAAAATCATTGCATTGGGATACATAGAATTACGAGATATTGAAATTGTTTAAGTTGGAATCTTTTATGCATGTTAAAATCTTGTCAAGAACACTAGGATGTCTTATTTCTCCAAGGATTTATTTCTATTGTAATAACTTTAAGCTACAACCATTAGGGTTAAAACAAATCACTGGACACTTTAATTTTCTCATCTTATAACCATCAAATTTTGCTAGAAAGTTGCCAAGTTAATGTACTAGTTATTGTGCTTCTTTTGGGTGGTTTACTTGCAAGTTTTGGTGGTTTTATTTTCTGCAGTAACACTTGTTTGCTACAGCCATAAGGCTGTAGAAATATATCTTCAATAATCACATCAAACAACCTTTAAATGTTGCTAAAGTCTTGTGCTATCATACTTGAGTTTCACTAGTAATTGCTAGTTAGTCTCTTGCATATTTACTTCGACTTTTAGTGACTTGTTTAACAACTATTCCATTTATTTAATTGTTTATTTATATCATTATATACTACTGCTAATTAGCAAAACAAGATTCACTTTCTTATCCATTGGATTATTGGGCTTGTATCTCGTCTTTTCTTGTGTCTCAGGCATGTATAATTATCTTCTACAGGTACTCGATCTCTTCGAAGCCATTGATCACCTCTGAAATTCCTTTCCAAGCCATCTTCCACTTATTAACTTGACCTATAGGGAAATAACCTCCATAGTCTCACTTTCCATCTAATTTCCCCCTAGGGTCACCCAACACTGCCCCCTTGTGTTGGATTCTTCCTTCACTAAAGCAAGGGGAGGGTTTATTTGAGGTGACAGTGGTAAACTCTCCCACTGTTATTACCAACTTGTGGATTGGGTTGGGATTTTCCCAACCTATAGTTTGCATGATGACATTTTGGCATTGTTTCCGGGGAGGATTTTGAATCCTCTTTTGTGGCCTAACGACACTTTGAAAATATTCATTCCCAAAGCATTTACCCCTAGATTGCCTGGTGACTCCACTTGGAGGATGTTCCCCTTCCTCCCTTGATGATATATTATTGAGTCTCAAATGGTGACTCCACCTTTCCTTGTTTTCCCTTTTCCATCCATTGATGAGCCTTAATATCATCTAGTGAATCCATTAAGGTGTCTTTTCAGTCAATGGAATTATGGCACAATGGGATGAAACCTCATCCAGAACTTGTCATGCCTCGAGGAGGGAACTTTTACAAATGGAAATGGAAAATGATGTTGATGAAGTTGTTGAGGAACTGATGAATCTTCTAAAAGAGTTACTTCAAAAATCCATCAAATAACTAGCCCTTGAGGATAAAGAAATACTTGAAGGACAGATGCATGAACAAAGTTACCAAGAAGACTCTGATAAATATTCTCATGTTGAATATCTAATCAATACATTTGATGAAGATAAAGTGCTTATATCCACCCTTCCATACGATGAAAACATCTAGGTCTCTGTTCCTCCTGCAAATCAGGAAGAGAACATGATGAGTTGTGACCCTTTTGAATATCTTGATGATACTTTATTCCATGAATTTGGAAGTGAATAAGTATTAGATGATCCCTTGGATGTGACAAATCCTTTTGGAAAAATGAAAACAAAGCGCTTTGTATTAAGGATAAAACCCCTTATGATGAAGAGGTAATGGAGGGGAATGCCCATGAAGAGAAAGAGGAATTATGATGAGGTACAACATTTTGAGAAACCTTGTAAGACATCATTACCTTTTGTCATGCTTGATGAAGGTGAGGATATCTAGCCTTGCTTTCCTCTTACACATGAAGTTGAAGAAGAAACTTATCACAATAATGAAGAATCTGAAGATCCAAATGAAGCCGCCCTAGCCTCTATTATTCCTCCAAATTAAGACAAAGAGATGGTCATTTTCAGTTGTAATGACAGTCTTATGGTTGATGAGCATATAGACACGTCCATACAGACTAGGATACACACATGAGATTTTGGTCATTTCATTTTTTATAGAGACCCCATTTATGACATTGAGGGTAGTTCTCAAGAAGAGGGGGTCGATTTGTCATCTTTAGATGAATTTTATTCATGCATATATGATTCATATGTTTGGAAGCCTGATGATGATATGGTTACAAATTTGTTCCATCCATTCAAGGATGACCTGTCACAACATTTTCAGGGTGATTTTCAATCATCCATTGGGATTTGTGATGCATATCCTTTTGGGCATGTAGACTTGTTCTATGAGGACTTTCAACTACCTTCATACTCAATTTTAGATGAAAACCAAGACATATCCATTCCCGAGCAATCAAGGGCTCACTCTACAAAGCAAAAATATTTTCATCTTGTGGATTCTTACAAGGATTCGCAGTTGAAGAGGAAACATTTTTCTTTCTCAAGACCTGATCTTGTCCCTTACCTCATTTCTTCTTCTCAGGGAAATCATTGGGTCTTCTTGGGATATTTCATATCTTCTTAGTCTTCAGGAAGCATTGATCATGCTAACAGGGAGGAAGATGAGCCATCATCTACATATGGTATCCCCCTTCATAAATGGATTGATCGAGTTTGTGGCTATCCTTTCAAGTAGGATTTCCAGGATGATCAGAATTGTGGTTGCTCTTTTCAACAATGTTTCCTCCCTCCTAGACATCTCCATGAGTTTCATTTAATGATTTATTATATGTATATTTATGCTCATGATTATTATGTGCTCAACTTATCCTTGTTGTATTGCATGATTAAACATAGGGGGAGATACCGTAATGAAATAATGAATAGATGGTTGTACTAGTTGTATGACTTCACCTAACATCACCTATCACCTGATCTTCAGGGCCCCAAGGCCCCAGTTAAGTAGGCAGGTCATCTTGATTTCTGCCATTTTCATATTGATTGCTCATGATAGTTTAGTTTCATTTCATCTTTGAATTTCATTTTTCCCTACTTGCGTTATTGATTTACATGTTTCTCTTTTCATAATATTACATGTTTAGTTTATAAATTTTTGAAAAAATACAATTTTTTTTTCTAGATTAGTTGTTATAATGAGATTTGATGTATATGGATGAGGGATGATATAACCACCCTAGATTTTATAGTTTTGTGTTTTAGAATAAGCACAATTCCACCAGGAGATGTTGCGGTTATCATGCACTTTATGGTGAGTACATGTTCCCAAGTAGGAGCCAAATGTTATATAGAGTTACTAGGGATAACTAAGGATATGATGTATTGAGGCCCTGAGGTTGCAGACATGGAGTACCGAGAGACATCTTGACCAACATTGTCCACTTGCACAGACAGATACCTACCTCGCCACATTAGTTCTAGGTTTTTCATGAGGATATCCACCACATCAACTTTGTTTTGAAAGACATTGGGTCTTGCTCCATGAGGTACAAGCCAGGTATTATGGTGAGTGTCATTTCAATATTTGAGGCATTTGAGTTTGTTTCATTTTAAAATTCTTTTGATTATGTAACTTTTTTTTACACCTTCCTAGGTTTTTCCCTAGCTAGTTTTGTTTTCCTTGGGGAGTAAAAATGATTACACCCCCAAGAAAGTATTACTTAAAATGAATTACAAACCAATGAAAGGGATACATATAATTATGAGATATTTAAATTATTTAAGTTGGAATATTTTCTGCATGCTAAAAAACTACAAGGAAAAGACCCTCTAGAGGAGGTTTTTGCGGAAGCCCCTATAAAAATAGCCCAAAAATCCATTTATAGAGGAGGAAACTGGCGAAGGGGAGTGGGTGGAGGTTTTAGCGGATGTTTTTTTACGGTGCTTTTGTAAATACATAACACACAGGTAAATTTTCTAGTACGGATGCACCGGTGCTCTAAAAAATGGCGCATCGTGGTAGGTTTATTTAAAAATATATATACTATGGTGTGCTACTTAAATACTGGTGCACTGGTGCGTCTAATAAACAAACACAATGTAACAAGGTTAAATAAAAAAAAACATTACCGGCTGTAAAATTCATTTTTACCCTTTCCAGTGTTGTAGAGATCTCAAGCACCGGTGCAACTTTTTTCTCTCTAAAGTGTCTTGTTGTCGGTTCTTCCCTTGCTTACCTTCCTTCCATCCTTTTCTCAGTGTGTGGCTTTTGAATTTTTCCAAACGGTGGGAAAATTTGGTTTTTTGGACTACGTGGCAACCATGCTTCCCCGACGAGGAAATGTCCAGGTAATGTCTTTATTTCTTTATAACTTAAACTTTTAGCGGATTAAAATTCAAAATTTCGTTAAATTTCTATTGTTTTATATATATATATATATATATATGCACGATGTGTTCAAGTTGTTCGTCTCCCACCACGGACAGTGCACCTTGAAAATTTATAGGGTGCACCGAAGCACTATACCTAATTTTTTTTTATGGTGCATTTGTAAAATCTAAAGCACCGATGCGTTGGGTAAAATTTAATGCACCGGTGCGTGATTTTACCGACGCACTTCCTAAAATAATATAGCTTATTTTTCACAGTGCGTCGAAATAACATTAACGCATCAGGGCGTTACGTTAAACAATGCACTGCATAATTAGATGTATTATTTTATGCGGTGCATTGGTAAATTTACACACTGGTGCATTAATGATTACCCAACGCATCGCTGTAAAAAATTAGAGCCTAAATGCCAAAGTACCATAATCATCATTTGTTAAAAAACTATTTGTGTGGTGCGTTGTCTTTCCTATAACGCACCGGTGCATGTTGGGAAAGGCTACGCACCGCAGTAACACATTATTTAAAAATGGTTTTACGATGCTTTATAATTTTAAGTTTTTATTATTTTAGGCGGTGCGTTGGTTAACCTTAACGCACCAATGTGGTAAGGTTATACAACGCATCACATAAAATAATATAAAAAAAATTATACGGTGAGTTATGTTACATGTGCATACAGTAGATGGTGCTCACAAGTAATATACACACTGTGGGCCATGCTTGATTGTTTTTTGGGTGCACCGGTGATGAAATTTACTTTTTTTTTTTAAGTAAGTTATTATTATTATTTTTTTATGTTTTATGTATGAGGTTGGTGTATTTTATATGTTAATCATGCATAGATGTTATAGGAGAGAGAAACAACAACAACAAGAGTAGAGGGTTGACCTGTACAATGCTGTAGAGGATTGGGAGGCGAGAGAGAGGGAGCGATATTTATACCCTTGGCCTATTACTGCAGCAACTCAAGTCCTCTTAAGGAATGTAGGACTCCTTGAGTACTATGAGGAGGCTACATCCCTGAAGGGTCACTCCAGGTTCTTGGTGCAGCTGATTCATCAATGGGATGTCCATCGACAAGCTTTTCGTGCCTGTCTTGATTAGTGGTACCAGCCCACTAAGGAGGATATATATTTTATCACTGGGCTATCCAAGAGAGGCGGGGATTTTTCCCAGTTCACTGATGTCCCAATCAATGTTACAGTAGAGATTCAACTCATGTACTCTCAGATATATATTGCGGTTGATGTACTTTCTCCAGCTAATTTTCAATTGTCTGGTGGATAGCTACGAATCACTTCTTTCAATGCAGAGGAGGTTAGGAGCCTTTACTGTTAGTGACGACCATTGCACACTTTACCAATGATGGGAAATGCATTAGTTGCACTCTTTTGTATTATGTTGATTCTTTGGTACAGAGACCACGATGTATTAGATGGTTTTCCATTTTTTTGCAAAAGTTTTGTATAGATCTAGATAGATGTCATGCTATGATACATGGGAGGGAAAACTTCCCTTTTTCTTCATAGTTGTTTTGTTTATTTTTTGAGAGGTTTCCAGAGACGAGGGCTACTTTTGTCCGTTAGCCTTCTAGGTCGATGACTCAGGTGTGGATGCACATGTGGGGTGATATGATTCCCAAGAGGGGCCAACCGAAGTTTCCAACCATGATTTCCACTAACACAGAAGGGATACTAGTCAGTGAGGCTGATCACATGTTTGTGATGGTTCCATGTCCTTACACGGGGTTGGATTGGAGAGGATTTCTAAACATCCTATTCACATCGGATGAGACACAAGATGCTAGAGGTAATATTAGTGTTTTGTTTAAATTATTCTAGTTTCATTTTATTGTCTTATTTAATTAGAATAAAATTAATTCTAACAGGTTCTTTAACTTGTTTTATTAAATTGTTTAATGAAACTATTTAATTATTGTTGTGTACTATATATTTTTCATATATTGACATATTCCTTGGGGATGTGCCTCCTCCCCCACCAGATGCATATGAGGATATTCCTGAGGCCGCAACCGGTCATGTTTCCTTTCTGAAGTCAGAAAGAAAAATAAAACTTCCTGAGACGCCCAAATTTTGATGGTAAGTCATGTTTTATTTCTAAAGTCTGAAAGAATGAAGTAAGAAAGAATGGGAAGCTCCTTCATGATCTGATTGTCTATAATCAATATTTGCAGCATATTGACAGTATCGACGAAGGGAAGCGTCATTGAGGACGTTGTCGCATTCTCCTTGTTTTGCATGATGTTGATCATATCGATCAAATAGATGGTCTTTTAGACATGGATTTGGTGGGGCGTGGGAATCTGATACTGATCACATCTCATGACAAAGGTTTACTCATACGCTCTTCTATAAAAACTTTGTCATATGATGTAAATCCATTAAATAGTCAGCATGCCTGAGAGCTCTTCTGCCAACATGCTTTTGGTCAGTCCATACCATCCGAAGGATTCGAAGATATACTTGAGGAGTTCTTGGAAATTTGCAAGGGGTTGCCTTTGTCTTTAAAAGTTTTGGGAGGACACTTTGTTAGAAGGTCGGTCATGTTAGAGATAATGCCTAATTAATTCTACATACTAGAGTTTAGGGATTGGATTTGGTTTTCTGGAGGATGTTGAGAGATTCTCTCAACCGCTCCCTCCAAGAGTGGAATAAGTTGGATCTCACAACACTTATTTAAGTGTGATGTATCTATGTGTAATATATGCAATACAATATTATTTATGTGTGTGTATTTTGTGTGTATCTCTACTGTCATGAATTCCAAATTGGTATCAGAGCTGAGGAGAGAGGGCGATAGAGTCTCTGTTAAATTGTTGTGAAAATGAAAAATATTTCTATGTGTTGCGTGTAACTGATCGATAAGTCTCTTTTTTGTATGAGATGAGGTTGAAGGAGTCGTTGCAAATATGTTATCTCTAAGATGTGAAGCCGCAAATTTGTTGTGCATGTGTGTGAGATAGAGAGCCGGCTGGAGGAGCCTGCGCAAAGGAGACATTTTATGGTGGGAAGCAAACCCGTTCAAGGTGCTGCATGGAGGATATTTTGTCACTGGTGAAGACTATTAATGCTGCATTTAAGAGGAGTTGCATCAAAGTGAAAATTCGCATTGCCTAGCCGCCACTATTATTTCCTGACCGAGCCTGCGCAAGAAAGTAGCTTGCTACGAGTCAATTGAAAGACGATCTGCTGAGGTTGGATTCACTGCACATAAGGGACTGTTGCCTGAATTCTGTATCAGTGGGGTATATACCAGGAGTTTCAATGGATTGTAGGGAGGCCAAACTCAATTTCTGATAGATTTCATATTACAGTGAGAGAAGATATCGGGTAGGCATGCGTTGCGTGGCGTGGTGGCTCTGATGAGGAAGGCGTCCTTTCTCTGACAAGGGAGGCAACCTTCATTTTGAAAAAGGCATGAAAGCTATCACTTATTCATGGAAGAAGCCATCATTACATGAAGTCCATCGAACGATTGAAGAGTGTCAAGTATTTTCTATGTGAAAGTGCCATCGTTTAAAGATTTAGTTTGTTGGAAGGCCGCTTCCTTGGCTACAAGAAATCAATGTAGCCTTCCACGTTGAACAGAGTTGAGATCACAATATTCTCTTCATTGAATATGCTGCGCACTTGATGAGGGGTCAATAAAAATGCTAAGTGGAAACCGCTACTTGTGGAAACCACTGTAGATGGTTTATCTTGTTTTTCTACATATATGTGTGTGTGTGTGTGTGTGTGTGTGTGTGTGTGCGCGCGCGCGCGCTTAAAGTTTTTATATGTTTACATGTTTATGTAAAAGAAAATAGGAACTCTTGTATCTTCATATAAACTCGCAACATTTCGTACCTAGACTACCTTTCTATAAACTGACGGATAGTCAAAGGAGAAATATCTGACAGATGGAGGTATGTCCATAGGATGATTCATTACTTGACAACTTTTCTCATGGAAGCCCCGATGAGTTGTGTTTGTCAATATTGTGCAAGTTCATGAATGATGATCTGAAGAATTTACATTTTAAATGAGTTGAATGGTAAGCTCAAAGATGAGGATGAGAAAGAGCGCAGTTTGGAGGCATCAGAGTGAGTGTAGAAGCTGATGAAGACCATGCCAGACAAAGTGTTGTAACCTTTAACGGGGGGTGTTAGAGATAATGCCTAATTAATGCTACATACTAGAGTTTAGAGATTGGATTTAGTTTGTTGGAGGATGTTGAGAGATTGTCTCAACCTCTCCCTCCAATAGTGGAATAAGTTGGATCTCACAACATTTATTTAAGTGTGATGTATCTATGTGTAATGTATGCAATACAATATTATTTCTTGTGTGTATTTTGTGTATAGAAGCATTAAAAGTTAGTTACAATGCTCTAAACGAAAAGGAGAAGAGACAGAATTAGCGATTAGAGTCTTGGAAGGAATATATCGCAGCAATACTCCATCAATGCATCAAGTATTATGAGATAATATTAAATCCTCATAATGTTTATTATGAGAGAGTGGAACTAACGACCTGTCTTGTAAATCAATGCATCAAGTATTATGAGATAATATTAAACCCTGATCAATCTATTAAGCATAGACACAGCAAATTCCAAGCGTAGACACAAACAAATTCCATATCCAAATTTCTCTCTACATTGACAGATCCAAGATTTCATATAAGTTTTAAAAATCGTATAATCTTAAACCCGAATAGATCTATCAAGCATAGACAGACATATAAGTTATTGCATCTGCAGTATCTGGCATTGCGAGAGTGCAGGAAACTGTCCATCCCCCTAGATATTTTGGGAGGAATTTCCACACTAGAGTTTGTTGACTTCAAAGGATGTGCTCAATTGGTAGCCTTGCCAGAGGGAATCCCATATCAAAGGCATCTGAGATATCTGAATTTACTATTTACCTCTTTGTCACAGTTACCCGAGGACGTGGAAAAACTCGGCAACTTACAACAACTGAGAATAGGAAGTCCAGAGTTGATGAGGTTACCACGTTCTGTGGCCAATTTGAGGGGTTTAACAGAGTTGATTGTGATCCAATGCAGCCATCTACAGTACCTCTCACCAGAAGGAATTGCGGCGCCGAATATCAATTTTTTTTACAATAGATTGTTGTCCAATAGCTAACTTCAGTTTTCAAAAGGATCAGCCGACCATGGGTGTTTTAAGAGATCTCACTTTGAAGAAAACATCCATATCCGAGATATGTATGGTTGAAGGTGTTTACCCCTGGCTCCAAACTATTGACCTTTCAGAAAATATTCAGCTAAAGCAGGTGAGTACCGCTGTTCATCACACCAAACATTAATTCATATAATTGTGCTTTTTTTAATATTCTGTGCTAATTAAGAAACGTAGGAGTATTCTAGTAGTGTTCTGGTTGATGTGTGGCGGTGCATGGATGGGTGTGTAACCTCAAGCGATATCACAATTTGAATAGAAAAGCGCAATTGATACTTGTTCTTGTTCTAATTGAAGTTGGGAAATTTGTGCAGAAATCGCCCTCTAGCGACTGCTTATCAAATTTCATCTTGACGGGAAAAGTGGATGATGCGATGGTCGGTGTTCAATTTTTTTTGGAAGAACGAAATTCTTTTGAAGCAATAATAATATAGATATTTTGAATTTTGAATGGGTCGACTGAAATATTTGTGCAGGACGAAGGAAAAATGCGGCGGGAGATGTTTCAACTTGAATCTGATTTCTACTTTCAAAGGGTGAATATTGTGTCTAATACAAAAACACAGAACTACCACGAACTACCGTCGATTGAAGTTTCCCGTTCACATGGTGCGATATTGTGGTTTATCATTCCGTGTATGTCGGTGGCTGTTCATTCCGTCTAAATTTTGATGGTCTGGATGATGGTCTGAAATCTCTTGTCGATAAATCTGCTTACGGGTGCATATCCCATAGTGCCGAGAAATCTGCTTACGAGTGCATATCCCATAGTGGGATGAGAGGCGGGAGAAGGCTTCCTGTATTTATGTGGACACAAAATTCGAAACTGTATAAAGATCTCAAAGGTCGTCCCGAGTTCTTTGTGGGTTGTTCCTGCGATGCGAGTGCAAGTGATTTGGAGAAAGTTGTCGTGGAAAAAGGATGGATACTGATGTTCGATGATAACAAGCACGTCTTAGAAGTTTGTACAAAATCATCACAAAATTTGCACCCAAAAGCACCTGGTCCCTTGGTTCACCCAAAAACACTCATTAGGTGGATAAAAAGGTCATCTACTAATTAGTAGAGCTGAATCCATTATATGGTTACACATTGGTTCGATTCTGGGGATGGAATTTTTTCCAAATATCATGTCACTGATTCAGATTTATATTTGGAAGTTTGCTTTACAATTAAAATATTATTTTATTTAATTTATTTATTTTATTAATATTTAATATATTTTAGTTGATTTGAGTCGTAGAGATTTGGTAATAGGCAATATTGTACCACTTGAATTCATTTGAGAGTTAGAATTTAAAAAAATATAATAATTTAAGTATATTTTTAATATATTAAAATATATAATTCATTTGAGAGTTGGAATTTAAAAAAATATAAGAATTTAAGTATATTATTAATATATTAAAATATATAGATATTAAGGATCTAGAACTAGGTATAAAGGGTTCGAATAAATATTTTTGGATTAGATTTGTATGCACTCTTCAAGATCCTGAACAATGTTTCATTCATTTCAGTTTTGGATCAACATTACTTTCGCTTATTTGCTTTTAAGTTCAGTTGGAAAAGTATGTAAACCTTATGTTAGGCAGCAGAAGCAAAAACTTAATAAGATTCTAATAGCAAAGAATATAAAACCTAGATTAAACTGATAATATCAATCACATAATAGACACACTAATTTATGTGGAAACCCAATACTGGGAAAAAATAAGGGCAATGATAATCTATATTCTTATTATTAAAGGGAAAATTGCAATAGCCATCACAGGAATACAACCATCCACTCCTCACATACACAGTGCACTCCACAATATTACACTCTATACACCTTGCATTCTCACCTATATGTATATATAACATCTCTCAAACAATTAGACAAACTGATTATAAAAAGATCCATCTGTTTCACAATCTGTTAACAAAAGAGTGCATGCATGCACATTCTAAATATAGTTGCATGCATGTGCATGTGACTGCGTGGAAAATTCATTGGAATGTTTCCAACAATCTACATCTTGACAACAATTTACCTTATGTATCATGTCCTTAATTAATTCATCACCTTTCCTGCAAGTCAAGAGAAGCCAAACACTATCAAAACTCCACAACTTCTCTAACAATGTTACATAAACATGTTTGCATGATTCGCTCCAATATGGACCATTTTTCCTCAATTAGTAACCTGTCTTGTAAACCGATGCACTTGTCCCATTTTGATATGCTGCACTTTAGTCAAATGCACAATGCTTTAACCACCACATAACACCTCATCTTGTACTTGTCCAAACTTACCCAATAGATTCTTGCATTCTTGCAAGACATAACTTGAGGTAGGTGTCCTCTTGTCCAAATCTCATGAAACGTAACCACAGACTAAATCACTGCAACCATTGTAGGTGATACTTGTGCTTCTGTGTTTAAAGTACCCATTTCCATGCTCTTCACTTGATTTTTCCATGTGTCCACTGACAACACCAACTGCATGTGAAATGATGACCATTTCCCATATAAATCATCAAACTTCCTACTAGCATATAATACTCGAGACATACAACCCTTTTCTTATTCATCAGCGAGGACATAAACTTGAAGAAAACTTACAATGGAAAGACAAAAGGATTTTATCGGTTTCACATTATTCATACCGAATTTCCTGAGTATCTTCACCACATACTTCTGTTGTGATAGCCAAGCTTACCATATTTCCTGTCTATGTGTATTTCCATGCCCAAGATTTATTTTGTTGCTCCTAGATCCTTCATAACAAATGTCCTAACCAACTAAGCCAACATGTTGATCTCAAACATGCTTGTTCTTTCTACAAGAATAACATTTAATGCCAAGATAATAAATATACCATAAACACAATGGTTATACTTCTTGTAAAATTTGGCTCACCATGAAGGAATCAAACATATTGTACCATTTTCCTAGCATGCTTCAGGCCATATAATGATTCTTGAGTTTGCAAACAAATATTTTATTGTGATTCTGAACTAAGTGTTCTGGTTGTTCCAAATACATCCCCTTATAAAAAAAACTCCATGTAAAACAATTTTAACATCTAGTTGTACTAACACAACTAGTGATAACACAACATGAACTAGAAACAAGATTTTAACCACTGGTGAGAAAATTTCATTGAAATCAATACCTTCCAAATACCCTTCTACTACCAATCATGCTTTGAACCTTTCATCTTTTACTATGTTTGATTTTATAAAAGGAGATTCATCAAACAATGCATCTCTGTCCATGATGATTATGTGGGTAGTAGGATCCCACAGTCTACATCTCTCAATATCATCACCATATCAAAGATCTATCTATTTGATTTGGGTCCTATTTGGAATGGTGATAAAAAACATAAGCATCACAACCAAATAATTTCACATTTGAGTAATTACCAGATGACATGTTCATACCTCTTCCGAAATCTTCCAGTCTTATGCAACCGATGGTGACCGATTTACCAGATAGCACAACCAATTTTTCCCATAACTATTGTTGCAACTTGGCATTACTGAACATGCCTATTCAATCCCATCTTCCTTGCAATACTTTCCACATTCCATGGATATGAACCTACCTTCATCATATATTCTCAAACACTTAATCGACCTGCCAACACATCAGTCTTTCTATAGACCCACCTTTCTAACCTGGACACACTGCTCCACCTCGAATTTTGCATTCGAACAACTTTGACCAAATCTGGCGAAGCCAACCCAAGTGAACCTTTGTCACTCACCTCCAGGGACTTCAAACTGGAGTTTTAGTGCCCCAACTTAACATGAACATTCTCTTGACCAAATCCGGCCAAGTAAGCCTTCATCGCTTACCTCCAAGCCCATTTACAATTGAGTTCAACAAGCCTTTTATAGGCTTCATTACATGCAATCCATGGACACAATACCACGGGATACCCAAACAACATGGACACAAAAAAACACCTGCTTTGACCTAAAACTCATATTTAACTCATTAACTCTTTTACTGAGTCAAGGTTAACCCAACATACATGCCCCTCCACATATTCAATCTAACTAAATCTACGCCTAGAATGTTCATAGGTGACTTGATAAACCAAGGGTACGCATGCCTATCCAGGTCTTACAAACATAAGCCCATTTACATGCAATCAATAATTTTTACAACTCCAAAGTTAATACATTTTTTATTATTATTTCATGGTGACTCAACCATCACTGCCCTACACCTTCTATGTGAACACAGGTGGTGAGACACAACAGACAGACAAAAATTCATCAACCATGCCTGTAGCTAAATTTGCTTCTTTTGTGAATTCCTCTTTGGATGTTTGTTGTCTTTTCCAACAATCCTTCTTGAGATGCCCAGATTTTCCACAGAACCAACATTTTCCCTTACCCTTACTATCTTTTGACTTAGACCTGGCTGTACCTTACTGATCTTTCCCTCTTTCTGTAGATTGACCTTTGACCACCATTGCTTCTGCTGTTGATTTTCTTTACTGGATCTTCTCCTCATTTCCTCAGACAACAGAGCACCCACAATAGTGTCATAATCAATGGCATATGTTGAGCTGAACAACATAAATGTGACCAGATGATCCCAAGACTCAGGAAACGAACACAGTAACGTAACTTCTTTTTCCTCATCTTCGTACTTTACATCCATACTAGATAATTGACAAATCAGAGTATTGAAAACATTCAAGTGATAAACAATTTTTGTCCCTTCTTTCATCTGTAAGCTGTACAACTACCTCTTAAAGAAGATATTGTTTTTCAAGGACTTTATCATATACAAACTCTCTAGTTTTTTCCATAAACTCGTTGTTTTCTCCTCTTCAGTGATGTTAAACAACACTCCATCTGCCAAACACAAACGAATGGTACTGAGAGCTCTTGCATCCAGATCTTCCCAGTCCTCATCTGTAATGCTTGCCGGTTTCTTTTTTTTCCATCCAACACCTTTTGCAATCCTTGTTGCACGAACAGATCCCGCATCATGAGCTTCCATAACATGAAGCTATTCTTACCGCTGAATTTCTCCACCTCAAACTTAGAACTCTCTACTTTTTCCATTAGCACAACTTCCCAAACCACTGCTTATAAAACCAAACTCTTTTAAATATGGAGGAATACTTATATGAACCCCCAAATATTTAATTAAAAGGATTTAANTTATACCTCATAAAAGGGTCAACCTTCCCTTTTAATAAAACAACTTTTTAAAACACCCTTTCACATTAAAAATAAATGCTCACCTTTATTAAAGCTCGATTCTCCATGTCTTATGCTTAATAAGACTAAAACGTTTAACTTATGGATTCTCGATTCTCCATGTCGAACTTCATACCATTCCTAAAAACCTTTAATTTTTGGATTAAACAGAGGTTTTCGCACCTTAGACTTAAACAAGGATAGCATGTGACAACTTCAATATTGTCGCACTGTTAAAAATGGAAAGCATCTGATAATTTGCCTGCGACACTATTGTCAAATTGTTGAACTATCTATTACTTGCGACACTTTGCAAAAATTAAAAAATTCATAAGTGTTCCTGCGATTGTCACACTGTGTGATAGGGACAACCTGCAACAATGTAATAAAACCCGTCTTAGGCCGATCCACTCCATTCGGCTCAGCTCGGTTAACTTGCTCTGCTATCCAATGATCAAATTTTCTTCTCATATTCTCTTTGATCCTTCAACTCTCCGCTCTGAGACCAGTTGTTAGGCTGTGGAAGCAAAAACATAGCAAAATTCTAATAGCAAAGAATATAAAACCCAGATTAAACTGAGAACAATAATCACACAATTGACATAGTGATTTATGTAGAAACCCAATATGGGAAAAAACCATGGGCAATGATAATCGACATTCTTATTATTCAAGGGAGAATTACAATAGCCAACACATGCATACAACCATCCTCTCCTCACATACACACTGCACTCCATAGTATTGTGTCTTGCCCACACACTCTACACACCTTGCATTCTCACCTCTATGGGTATGCTCATATATATAGCATCTCTCAAAGAATTAGACAAACTTGTTATACAAAAATCCATCAATTTCACAAATTGTTAACAGAAGAGTGCATGCATGTGCATTCTAAATATAACTACATGCATGTGCATGTGACCAAATGGCAGATTTGTTGGCATGTTTCCAACACCTTGAACAACTGAAAGTGAATATAAAAATTGTAATGACCTTAGTTGGATAAATGTTTAAGAAATTATAAAGTAAAACTAATTAGGGGATTAATTGTGTTAACAAGGTATTAATTAAACAAAGATGAGTTAATGATATTAATTAAGTAAGTTATTAATTAATTAAAGGTTATAATTGTGAATAA
>ML815167.1:97330-113683 GCA_009831015.1 Picea engelmannii
AATGCATGCGTCAAACTGTTGTTGTCCTACTACCATGGAGGATACTTATGGTTGGATCGTCGCATCACTGTGGATCCGACCTTGATCAATCAGATCACAGGGCTTAGTATGCAGGGCCTCGACCCATAGGACTTTTATCCCGAAAAGACCTCAGACCGAGCCTTAGCACAGAGGATAAAAGAAATGTATGGCGATGTCCAGAAAGGTACGAGAGGCTACAAGGTAGCCTCTATCTAGAGTGGCACAGTGCGCCTTGCATGTTAGTTGATCGCAAGAAAGCTAGTGCGCAAGAACAGACCAACACAAGTGACTGGATTCGTAGTTGACCTCACAGGGAAGTGCGTCGAGGCACTATAGATGAACTGGGCATAGTACCTCCTAAACCAGTTAGAGCTTGATTGCAGAGAAGTGCAAGACCAAGGGTATGAATTCCACTTTAGTTGGTTGCTCGTACTCATCGCTTTCATCACCTAGGAGCTACCAGAAGGTGCCACTTTTCCAGAGATAGAACCCTTCAAACTACTAGCCGTGGAGTTCTATACATTGTGGTACTCCAACAACATGAAAAAGCAATGGCAGTCCAATGCCATCTTCCATGCCTACTACAATCATTTGAGAACACAATCCAGCCTACACCGCGCCTTACCCCAAACACAATGTACAGGTTTAGACCCTTGATAAAATTCAGCGCAGACCACCACTTCACCTATATCACAGTGTGCGCTGATGAACACAAACATCAGCTCCAGTCCTACTACAAGTTGACATAAGAAGACCTAGAGGAGATTACCAAGGAATGGTCAGTGGACCTCCTTATTGCAGAAAACCCCGCAAACATGTCCGACGTGGATAGCCCTGAAGCTGATACACCTAGACCAAGCAAGACTAAGAAGGATGGTGAAATTCAAGATGTCCATAACACATCCACGAAGACTACTTCGATTTCACCTACACAGGGAGGTGATGATGAAGAACTAGAAGGCACAAAAGTTGAGGAAAACAAAGGCGAGGTTACTCTGCCTAGAGAGGAGGAGGATCCCTCTAAGAAAAGGAAGGTTTCACCTCCGAAACCTTCCTCCCAAAAGAAACCTAGAACCCCTGTAACCAAGATGAAGACTGTTCTCACATTAGATGATTTCAATTTCATCATTGCAGCTATTAGCGATGCTTCACAAGAGGTAATACAGAAGTAGGAGGTGAAGCAGGAGCAGATGTATAATCGCATCGAGAGTGAACTCCAAGGGGTGCAGCAGGCACTTCAGTCTAACCGTGCAGACGCCACTACACCCCTGACATCAGGAACAGTAGAACTGGGAGATGAGCCAACTCAACTCCACCAGATTGCCGATATGATCGAAGCTCACCTTTGATGAGCTCAAGAAGAGACAACGCACACCACTTAGGCCTTGGCGCAAGGACAGGAGGATATGCTAGCATGACGCAGTAACATTGAATGAGAAAAGCTCACCCTACAAGCAAAGTGGGATGAAGATAAAGCAGTGCTACAACAAAGCAAGGACCAATTGGTAGCAGAATAACTAGAGGTGAAGGATCAGGTCAAATGAGCACTTCGCTCTGTGACAATCATAGAGGTCATAACTAAGGAACATGTTCCATAGTAGGTGGCACAACTTGGAGAAGTGATCCAGCAACTTCAGTAGTGCATCATAGATATGGAACTTCGTGCCATGCTCGAGAATCCTCAAGAAGTAAGAGATATAAGGGAAGCAACTACCCACAACGTAGTTGGCCGATTAAAAACATTTGCCTCAGAATACAAATAGTTGAGCGCTAGGAGCACCCAGGCATATGAGAACTTCACAGACAATCCAGAGTTGCAGGTATTAAAGGCACAACTCCAAGAAGAAAAATTGCATATAGACACGCTACAGGCGCAGTTGAAGGACTTGACCCCAGCCGAAAGGATGAAGAAATTTCCAGAACAGCGCACCGCCCAAAAACAAGTACACACACTGTAAAGTAAAATGATGGAAGTCTCTCAACGACTTCAACTAGTCCAAGAAAAGGCATGCCAACTGTTAGCTGAAGTTGAAAGATAAGGCACCGCACTAAAACAGATCATCATCATAGCAGAACAACACCTAGAAGGGCCAGTAACCGATGCAGTGATCCTGGAGTTCACTGAGCAAGAGGTTGTCGCACTACAGCAGGTCAAAGAAGCTCGAGCCAAGCTTGAGGCATTCAAGGAGAAATTAATTCGACCAGAGTGACTCGGGATGAGTCACAGGTGAGTGTTGGGGGCCTTTTGGCCCTTGACCAAGTTTTGAGGAACACTTGGTCATACTCGACCATTTTTGGGACTTCGATAGCCTGACGAAGACAAAGCGCAAAGCAAAGCGGAGATTACGGAAGCTAGACTCCTTTTGAGCCCCTTTTTGGGTTTTGGCACAATGTAATGGAAAAGGGATGTTGGCTCGTGGGTTCTACTGACTTTTAGGCCCACTTTTGTATGTATAAATAAGTAAGCTAGGCAATGTAAGAAGGTATGTGAAGCTAGGTGCATCTATGTGATGAAGGCTAAGTGATAGTAAGGTTTTGTAAGTTCTTTGTGCATGAATGTAAAGGGCTTGCAGAGCTAAGTGCAAGTTACTGTGAGAAGTTATAGAAGGCTTTGTGCTATAGCGCAAGGAAGAAAGATCTAGCGAGCTGCGCAGATCTTTTGTCCTATGCGAAGAAGGGTTTTTGGTGGCTCTGTGCTGTAACCGATTGAGGATAGTAATAAAGAAGAAGAGTTGGTGGATTGAGGACAAGATTTGTTGATATCCCTATAATCTACACAAACATAGATCGTGCCTTGTTTCTTCATAACTGGAACAATATTGGACACCCAATTAGTCAAAGCCATTGGATAGAAAAAACTAGCTTTAAGAAGTGTTTCAAATTCGAGCTTAATAGAAACAAATTTGCTTGGATGTACTGGGCGAAGTCTCTATCGAATGGGTTTAGCGTCTGGGTAAGTCTTAATCTCATGTACAACAATATATGGATCAATGCCAGGCATTTCTTCGTAACTCTAGGAAAAAACATCACGAAATTCTTGGAAAAGAGTTTTGTAAATACGAACCTCATCAGCAGAACATGAAGCATCGATGTGAAAATTTTCCACGACTTCGGGTTTAATCAAAATATCAAGAGGGATGGTAGGTGAAATTTTACCCAAGTTCCCTTCATAAAAAATATCATGTGTTGTTTTAGGAACAAAAGAAATGGTAGCAACACTAGACGGATTGGAAATCCATTGATAACTCTCTATGGTCTCAGATTCTAGGAAGAGAATAGAACGATGATGCATATCGTCCCATGGGGTATCTTCCATAGACATGATTGTAATTATCATTTCATCAGTGTGAAACACTACGTGAAATGGATCTGGAGATGTATCTAAGAGAGAGTGAGGAGAAGGAGTTGTCGATTGAATAGCTTGATATACCAATTCTACCGGATTCAAAGGCATTCAGTCACCGTAATGAAGAAAATCATCAGATCTAGGTACTATCCAAGGGTCGTAAGACTTAGGGGTTGCACCAAAAGTGGTTAATATCATGTTAATTGAAGCGAAAAAAGGAGGAGGAATATCAGGTGGTGGAATGGGAAATGTACCCATTAACGACGCATCCTTTAAAGGACCCACACCAACATTCTCATAGCCAGGAGGTGTATTCGCAATGAAAGGTACATTACTAGTACGTGAATCAGAATTAAAAAAGGAAAGTTGATCACCAGTAAAAAAATTTCCTTGGTGCGGGAAGCATAACACATGGAAAAGAGTAGAAACAATCACTCACATAGAATCCATCCAACTATGGCCAAGTAGAAGGTTGTAATCGAGAGGTGCATCAAAGACCTCAACCTCAACATTAACCACTTTTCCTTCTAAATAATAGACAATGAAGGAAGAAAACCATAAGGTTTAAACCCTGTATCATTAAAATATTTTAGAGTACTGTGTGACTTGGTAAGGGCAGGAGAGCCAATGGTTTTTCAACAAGTGATGGACATGACACAAGTCGAGGCTCCTTCATCAATAACAGTTCGACAATTATTTTTATTTTCCACAACAACTTGTATTTGAAATGCYAATTGAGGAAGAAGCCTTGGAATATGATCTTCCAAGTCAAATATAATCAAGTTCGTATCAATAGGATCAATTCCACCAATAGATTTTAATAGTGCCTTCCGTTTTGTARGACAAATTTGAAGGAATTCGAGAGTCRAMATCACAGAAGGTGCCTACRCAAGGTCTTCTACAATATTGTAGTTTTGAGYAGCACATGCGTGAGGATTAAACGACGAATTTCGAACAATGCCCTTAGGAGGAGGACGAAGAATTGTATCTAGGCCTGATCGTTCGATATGAAGAGGACCATTAGGAGGTGAATTTGATAGAGGAGGTTGAACCAATGGAGGTGKTGAATAATCAACTTTCTCTTTCAAAGGGAAATAATCTTTGGCTCTAGTAGCGACTGCAACTTCGTTCTTCTTGGAGTCACCAGTACACACAAGTACATAAGATGTGGTAGAGGGAGAAGGTTGGTCATGAATGACCGATTGGGCTTGTTGCTGAGAAGGAAATGGTTGTGACAAAACGACAGGTGTAGGAGGTGTTCCAGTCCCTTGTAGGAACTTAGTAACCTCAGCACGTCGTATAATGATCCTCACCAAAAATAAGGCAAGGATAACGAGGTTTGTGCCTGTCTTTATCATCAGCAGGCTGAGTCTTCAGTTTATCATATTGTTGATTATTATTTTTGTCCTGTTTATTCATACCCTTCCCTTTCTTTTTATTTTGATTTTTACCGGTAGGTGTAGATTGAACCGAATTAACTTTAGAGGTTTTACCTTGAAAAGGAGTTAGAGGAGGAGTATTTTGTACTTTAGGAGTAGTAGACTTGGGATTGGAATGACTTTCTTATTTAGACTGAGTCTCAGCGTGAAAAGTGGCAATCAATCCATCAACAACATGAGAAGATACTGGAGGTGTTGGGCTTGGATTCGTATATGGCAGAGGAGCATCAGGGATCAAGTCATACAGTGTGCCTGTTTGTGAATAAATGAGATCCAAGTATTAAGCACGACTAATTGCCTTCTCACCCATGGAGACATCATGGGCTATAGGACCAATGAGTGACTTGGTAAACCACTCGGCCAATAGTTGATTAGGAAGGGAAACTTTGATTAAGCATCTTCTCCTCCTCCACTCATGAAAATGATTGGAAATGTGAGTAGAAGAGGACTGTTTAAATGGACTCAAAATTTCAGTTCCTGTCTCGTATCATATTGGTAACTGGTAATGTGTTAATAAAGACATAGCTAAGGTAATGAAGTCATTGAAGAATCCTCATGGTAATTCAATATACCATTTGGTTTCTGAACCCCTAAGAGTTCGTTGGAAAATACGTAATCTTATAGAGTCATCCATGAAGGAGTTGGATGAACACCAAGGATGGAAAGTCATGAAGTGATTATTTGGGTCTTCTCTCGATCGACCGTCAAACTTAGGAATGTTTGATGGTAATTTGGCAGGTATGATGGGCCAATAAGGAGAATGAAAAATAAGATTATTCAAAATCCTAGATAAATCCGATAAATCCAAAGTAGCAAGAAACGACAACTATCTATTCACTTTAGGAAACTGGTAGTTCTGGGGAGGTAGTCCCGTAGGTATAACAGTAGTACCATAAGAGATCTATAGATAGTTATAGAGTCTTGTCAAATTCAATGGTGGAGGATTTTGAGTCGAATATCCAACATGAATTGGTTGATTAGGTAAGCTTCCTTGGAAAGGAGCATTAGACTGAAAAATTTTGACCCCAGGTAGGATTCATAGATCCTGGATATGTTTTCCCGAGATTAGGGGGTAGAAAAGAATTAACTTGAAGACTTTTCCCCTTGATCATTTGTTGATTACCTTGGAAAGGAAAATTCCAAGGTTGAGATTGTAATCCAAGGATATTTTTTGCATACATTGGATTATGGCCTCCAACTTGAGGTTTCCCCCCAAGTTGAGGTTTCCCCCCAACTTGAGGTTGACCTCCAACAGGAATTTGAAAACCAGAAGTCATGGATTTTATCTAAGTGGAAGTGGTGTCCCAATAGGAGCTTGAGTGATTACCGCACTTCTGGTAGAAACATGCGTAGCTTGTAGGACCATGGTAGAGTTAGAGATTTGGAGAGGAAGAATTGTATGAGAACCAACCAACAATTGGTCTGAAACTGTGACAACATTACTGGTCATGCCAGTAAAATGATCTAAAGGTATTGTATAAGTAGTGGAAGTCACAGCCATATGTGATGCCATAGGTTGATTAGAAGTTCTCTGGCGTAGATGACTCGTTCCTATTTTTTCAAAAATATCTTGTCTCGAAGAAGTTTTCCAAAGAGAATGAACAGGGGGAGAAGAGTTAGGATTAAAAATTCCAGCACTATGAACCAGCATTCTAAACGAATCACTCTGAAAGAGTGGATCGTCTACACCAGACTTTGTGTGAGGTCTAATAAGTATTCTAGTATAATCTTCAACAACAACGCCTCTTGATGAATTAATCCAGAGAAAAATTGGATCTTGTACAAAACTCAATAACGAGTTTACAGGAAGTTTTGATTCCTCCAATGGATTAGAACTTCCAATCTCAGAGGCTATGTCATTATTGACTGCTCCTTCAGGAGAACCCTCTGGTGAGTTAGGAAGAAAAGGAGTATATTCTTTTGAATCTTCTAGAGGTAACCCTTTCATCTTACATGAACGGCGAGGGCCGATGTTGGCCGCACCAAATAAAGAATGAAATAAATCTATGGCCATCTATAGAAACAAACAACACTCACTAATAAAATATAGATATCAAACACGTAAACATACCTTATTATTTCGAAGTCAGTAGTTGGTGATGAAATCCAACATTGTGAAATCAAGACAAGAAGGGGTTGGGATAAAGTGGGTGAAAAATTATGTTGACAACCTTCTTAACAGACTTACACCTTGTTGCAAGCTCCCACACATAATCGTGGGTATACCTTCCAAGGAGCCCGAGTGAATTTGGCCAACATCGATTCCAGGTGCCGTGAAGACTTTCCCCTCCACATTCCCGTCATGTAAAGAATCTTAAGAGATAGGCCACTAAGGTTACCAATTACGACAATGATGCCTGGGGAAGCAGTCGACAATCCGATCCACACGCAAAGGCAGGGTATATATGCTCGAAATCAACTCGAGAAGGTCCCCATGGGATTTTCTTCTCAAGTGATCCCCAATAATATGCACAATCTCTACACTAAGACCAAAAAGGTAGGGTGAGTAACTATGTCATCCCTAATGCGACCTCGTGATTGACCCTTGTGTTAGAAGGGCTTCCCAAGACAAAATGTAGCAAGTGGATTTGAACTCTCCCTATCGTAAGATACTATTGTGTGTTTTGATTCTTTGGAGAGTGTGCCTTACAACTTATTCCAAAGCGCTATCCTAGCTAATGTTGGTGTAGAAAAGTTCTAGAAAATAAAAGTTTCTAATAGATTTTAAAATTACGTTTTATTTTAAAGGTTGTTGCTTCCTTAAAAGGGAAACAGAAATGAAACTGATGATGCATTTGACCTTGACCCAATAAAATGCAAGAAGATATGATATCCAATTGTTTAATTCAATGAACTATAATTACAATAGGAATAAGGTTTCTCTTTTCAGAATACAAAAATGATGAAACACAATTTCTCAATTTTTGAATGAAATAGATTCCAAACAATAAAAAACTACTAAATTTTCCAATTTTTCTCTTTCTACAAATATTTGAATGCAACAATTTTATTTCAAAGACTACTAAAAAGAAGAATAAACTTCAGTTCTTTCCTTTTCAAACCAGGTCAGAGATGTAATGAAGAAAATAAATAATGGTCCAAGAAAACTAGTGCACTCTCAACACTATTCCCAAATCAAACTCACAATGCAAGCAAAAAATGAAATGATAAGAAAATATTTTGTCAAATGCAAACAAAAATTGTCTGTTAATCAATCAACAATCCAGAAAGTAAAAACAATGCAAAACTCAGAAGAAATAAAGAACCCATTATCAAACAAGCACTCAGGACCAAGGTCTTGAGATTATACCCTTGTGACAAGAAATCAAATGAAAAACTTGCAAAGCTTGTAAAGAAGACTTTCAACCTTTGAAAATTAATCAAATCTAGGCTTAAAAGTTGTAAATCAATCATTCACTAGTGCCAAAAGTTCATCCTAGGCAGTAAAGACAAAACTGGGTAGAGACAAGAAAAATGACCGTCACCCAACAATTTCTATAGGAATCGTCATAGGCTGCAGAGGAGTATAGTGCGATGATCAAGGATCATCGTAGGCTATCAATAAGGCACAATGTGACATCGTCACGCTAGTATGCACAAGTAGACTTGGACGACAAAGTATCGTCACAGGATGAGAATAGGACACAGTGCAAGGATCTCTGAAAATAAAGAAAATTGGGAAGAAACACAAAATTTCTTAATGAACCTTCAGACCCAGGGATTCAAGATGGATCACCCATAGACTCAGAGAATGACATTAACCAAAAGAAAGCAAGCTAAAAGAAAATAAGAGAAAAACATCAAAAATATCGTATCCTCAATATGGTCGCCAATTTTGTTATTGGACAAATCAGTAAGTGCAGACATAAACTAATCTGCCTAACTTCCACAGGAAGCTAGAACAAAACAAGACAGAATACAAACTTCACCTTAAAATTCATTGTCATATAAACTAGTTTATAGAGGTACAAGTGACATACCTTTTAAATGACGCTTGATCCTTGCTAGTGTCGTCCTTGTTACTCCTTCTTTGAGTTTGCAGGATGGTGAACCTGTTTAAGAAGCAGAAACCAACAAAGAGAGAGAGAACAAAGATATATATATTCCAATGAATTCTATGTATAAGATCAAGGAGTTATACAATAAAAGCCAAGACACCTTTATAGGGAATAAATGTATTGTTGCATTATATTAAATGGAAAGTGGAGAATACAACACATGCCTTGATGTTGCAAGTTCCCTTTCAATGGCTCTTTGCTCCAACACACACACCTTTGCTTTAATTCCTTTTATATAGAAGATCCACAATCTGACTTAGAGAGCTAAAGAAAATCTATGTCAAGTATAATTTGTAGTAGAACTCTTCATGCATATGCAAGCGCTTGCAAACCTTAGCCTTTTCCATAAAAGATCCCTCTTTATATAGAGTGAATGAGGGATGGATGAGGAGATTAGGATGATCCCATGAAATCAGAGAAGCGAGTAAGATCCAAACCAATCGGAGGCCACCTCATCTTCTAGAAGATTCCCTTCTAGAACATTCATGAATTTTGACTTTTCTTTTGCTTAAGCATCACTGCACCCTATGCATAGGCATCCTTTGACGATGTTGTAGTCTAGCTTTGGTGCAGAGTGTGAAGATCAAGCATCGTCGCACCCCATGCATAGAGTAGGGTGTGATGACCTTCCTTGTCATAGTTTTTGAGATAGTAAAAGCAAACCAATTTTCTCATGGAGAAAGTCTCTTTTAATATTTTCAGGGAACATGGAAATGAGTTAAGCACATGTCGTTAGTTGATCATTGGGGTGAACAGAATAGTGTGTAACACATGAAAGTCCAAAGATTATTGTAAGTGACAGAGATTCCATCTTCACTAGACATTTTTGGACATAATTATTTTCTTATTTGGGTACTCAATTGGCTCATAGCTCATCTTATCATCCTCAATTTGATGGAAAAACTGAGTTAGTGAACAAATGTTTGGAAGGATACCTTCATTGCTTTGTCTCTGATAAAACAACACAATGGTTCAAGTGGTTACCCTTGGCATAATGGTGGTATAACACTTCATTTCATACTGCAAAAAAACATGACGCCATTTGTGTCACTCTATGTATATCACCCACCGTCCATCACTTTTTCTCTAAAATAAAAATCTAAGGTTCAAGCAATGGAAAATCACATCTAGCATCAACAACAAGTTCTCCAACTCTTAAAGGACAACCTGACCATGGCACAAAATCGCATGAAACAACAAGCATATCAACATTGTAGTGAAAGAAGTTTTGAAGTAGGGGATTGGGTATTTTTAAAACTACAACCATACAAACAAATGTCCTTCAAGTAAGCTGAGAAGGATAATAAATTATTATCGAAGTATTATGGCCCTTATAAGGTGCTGCAGAATATTGGTACTATGGCATACAAATTGGAGCTGCCTACATCTTCGTGAGTACACGTATCTTTCCATGTTTCATGCTTAAATAAGGTTATAGGTGACAAGATCCCAGTTCAAACTATATTTCCAAAACTTAACAAGGAAGGAAAAATCATATTGGAGCCTGAAGTTATCACTGACGCGAGAATTTTCTAGTTGAGGAATAGATCCATTTCAGAGTATTTCATTAAGTGGAAGAAACTACTTGTTGAAGATTCCACTTGGGAAGATGAGTCTTTTATAGAGAAGCATCCAAAATTACTCAAGTGTTGCGGACAACACTTGTATGAAGGGGAGGGGCATGTTAAGCCTTAAATAGTGGAACATTACCCCTTAATTGGGGCATACTACATTAGTATTGTTATTTTATTTATGTCGTCTTGGGTCCATTAGTTGTAATTGTACCACCTAGTCTCCTATATATACCAATGAGACCTTTTGATTTGGAATCATTTTGTATTTGTGAATTTTTGTGGTGTTTAAAGAGGTTTCCCCCTCAAAGAGGCTTATTATCTGAAATTATCTCTTTGTCAAGGCATGGAGTACTTATTCTGAAGTTTTAGTGCTATTTGTATATTTGTTTCGTACAGATTCCATCATACTGGTGGTGGATAGTTTAGCGAAGGAAACACATTTAATTCCAGTGAAGACTACACACAATGCATGAAATATTGTAGATATATACATGAAAGAAGTTTCCAAGCTACATGGGGTGCCTAAGGCAATTGTTCAGATAGAGATCCAAAGTTCATATCTAATTTTTGGAAGGGTTTTTTCAAAGGCTTTGGGAAAAATTTAAATATAAGTACAACGTATCACCCAGAGTGAGATGGGAAAATAAAGAAGAGTAAGAATATAATTGAATACATGCTTAGAATGTATGGGATGGATCAACCATCAAAGTGGGAAGATTACATCCACTTAGTGGAATTTTCTTACAATAATGGGTATCAGGCCTCATTAAAATTGACTCTGTTTGAAGCATTATATGGTAGGAAGTGTAACACGCCAGTGAGTTGGGATAATCAAGTAGACAAAGTAGTTGTTGGGCCATATTTGTTAAAGGAAATAGAAGAGTAGATGGAAAATATCAAGAAAAAATTCAAGGCTTCCTAGGATAGGCAAAACATTTATGCACACAAGAACATAGTTTTTAGAGATTTTAAAGTAAGAGAATAAGTATTTTTAAAAGTGAAGGTGAAAAGAAGTTCGCTAAGATTGGAAAGTTGCCCAAAGTTGGCAGTAATATATTATGCACCCTTTGAAATCTTAGAAAAAGATAGTGCAAGTTGCATACATGTTAGCATTTCCTACATCCATGAGAGTGTATAATGTATTTCATGTGTCATTATTAAATAAATATATTCCTAACCCTAACCACATAATTGATTGGACTATGATCCAAGTGGAGCATGAAGGGGATTTCCGGGTGGAACCAATACACATCTTAGACCGGAAAGTCAAAGTGCTCAGGAACAAGGCCACATGGATAGTAAAGGTTCAATGGAACTGCTACAGTCCCGAAGATGCTACATGGGAGCATGAAGAAAACATGTGGGAAGAATGCCCACAATGTTTTGTCAATTTTGAAGAAAATATAATACAATAGTCCATTTTGAGCAACTAGAGTTCTGGAACCACATCGCATAGTCCTAGCCAACCTGCGTTGGGGCCCTTGATAAAAAAATGTTTCATTCATTGGGTTATCCCCGATAAACGAATGGTACATTGCTTGGGTTAACCCTGATAAACGAATGGAGCATTCCTTGGGTCAGTGGGTTGAAAGGAACAAGAGATTATGGTTGGAACTGTTGTTGGAGTTGTGAAATTGAGTAATTTTATTTCTTAAAGCATTGTGATGTGTGTGTGTGTGTGTGTGTGTGTGTGTGTGTGTGTGTGTGTGTGTGTGTGTGTGTGTGTGTGTGTGTGTGTGTATAGACATAGTGTGCACCAAGGACGATGCACAATTGTAGGGGATAGGGAATGTAACATCCCCACTATAATCCCCAATTTAATTAATTCTTAATGTAGATATAATATGTGGCCACAGCCAAGCGATATATATGTGAAATGTATTTTCAAGTTTAAATAATAAAAATGCGATCTCGTCTACTAAGGGGACATGGACAAAGATTGGGGATGCATTAATCCACAAGAGAGGGGAGGGTCTAGGAGAACGTCTAAGAGCGGTACAAGGGGAATTACCCATGTCTAATAATCCACCCACATTCCTGAATTTTACTATCATTATGTATTAAACTCTATTTTCTAATTGTGTGTCCCCAACGCCAATGATTGAATGCATGTAAGAGGGTAGGTGTGAGAAGTCACATCACATAGTTATTGGGAGCATGGGGGTTGAGTACAATTAGCTTGGGGAAGTGAGTGAGTCAAGCAAGAAAGCCAAAGGAGAGGAAATTTGTATGGGAATCTACAACAATTTTTACACAATCAATATTTTTGCATGAATGACAGGTAGAGAGAAAGAAAGAGAGCCTCAAACTGGACCAACCATGGAGGGATAATTTTTGAGCATGTTGCAGCATGTTAGAAGAGTTGGAAACTGAAGAGCGTTGTTGTCAAGCCTGCAGAGTGAACTCATGTGTGAGTTACACTGTAACATCAAGTGTTGATGTTGTTGTTGATAGTTTTACTAGCACTGAGTTCCCTTGAGTTTCCCAACTAAGAGATTCCTAGTTACTTATGCAAGAAAGGTCGTGATAAACAAATAGGGAGCCCTAGGTACTGAGGGATTGAGATCAGTGAAGGGGTACATTCATTGGGTTAGGAAGGTCGAGAGGAAGAGATCTCATGGAAAATCATATAGTTTTAGAAGAATACTCATGGGTTGTGAGTTTTTATGAGTTGAGAGTGGAGAGTGAGAGACCACCCTATTTTTTGGATTGTCAGCCCCAACTCGGGGGTGATTCACTGTTGAGATTTGGAGCAACAAGTCTATGGTTGGGTGGAACGTCCATCCCAAACAACTAGTTGCACAATTGTTTATTACTTCAGCATTAGATTAGATTACTTTAGCATTTTTTTCATTAAATTATTAATTCATAGTAAATTTTCATTGACTTTGTTATATATGTTAAAATAGCGTGCGAGCTCAAATATAAAATATATTTAGTTCAAAATGACTGATTAGGTTCCTTCCCACATGAACTGTCCACCAAAAAGACATGTTTATTATAAATACGTCAATAGATGTAAAGTTTATATGTGTGTTGAACACGTTAGATTGTCCAGCCTATACCCATATTAGATCTCATTTTCAAAATATTGATCACACTACCAACCTTCCTAACCTCTTAACTCAACAAAAGTATGGTGATCTTGGAAAGCTTCTCTTAATGCTTTTCGAGCACAGAAACAAAATTCTAAAGAATCACAAGTAATCACTTACCCTCTTAAGGTCCGATAAACCAATTAGGTCTTAGTGGACGTTAATCATCATCATCATCATTTTGTTTTAATTGACCAAATGGATAAACACTTAGAAAACATGTTTATTGTATTTAATATATTCTATATTTATGTTTTATGTTACATTTAAAAATCAATACGTGATCAAATATAAACTCTTATCCAGAAAAACAATCTTAACATTATAAACTCTATATTTATGTCCAAAACGTTATTTTTGTTGACCATATATATAAGTACTCTACAACATGTCTATTATATTTATTATATGTTATATTTATTTTTAAAGTTATATTTAAAATAAATAAGTAAACAAATATAAATGGAAAATATCTGGATCAAAGGAGTGGGTTAACTTGGAAGTAATCTTTCATCAAAGAGTTTTTCTGGCAAGGTCTTTGATGGTACTGTTTTAAATTTTTAACCAATTCAAAACTCTGATCAATTTTTTGAACATATCACAGAGCATTGATACCATACATGCCTTATAAACCATTAAATAACATGAAACAAACCCTTAAACAATGATGTTACTGGGCAGTAATACCATGTATACCTTAAACCATTAAATAACATCGGAAAAACCATTAAACAATGTTGTCATGCATCATACAAATGACGTGTGTGGCTAAGATTTAGTGAAAGGAGAATCTTTGTATTGCATATATTAAATGAAAAAGGTTCATTTCATAATCTTCTAATTAATGAAATGTTAATTTCATTTACCAAATTAAACGTTAGAGTTTAGCGAATACTTTAGCCACTCTTGAAGCTTGCCTTTCCACTCCTTTTGTCCACCTTGAAGCATCGTGTCATCATGAAAAGATGCCTCCCTTTCCTATGGCCACATTTTCCTCACGGGAAGTGGATTGTGCATTTCTCTATATATGCATTCCCTATGCATTCCCTATCCTTGTCGTCTCTATATATGCATTCCCTAGCCTTGTCGTTTTTGTTGAAGATGTGACAATAGGATGATTCCGAGAGTTCAACCGGTTTTGACGTTTGGAATTCTTTGTGGGAGTTCAACCGGTTTCAACAGTTATCACTTGGTTCACGAAAAGCCATGTACCTTTATTATATAATTGTGTAGCCCGTAGAGGCATGAAATATATTGTAAGCTTGTTTGATGGGTTATTTGCATCTCCAAGATTGAGCAATAAAATACCATAATACCATTTCATTTCAAGTATATTCTTGTTGTTATTCACTTGTTGTTTGTTTTTTGCAATGTCATTTTTCTTTTTCTATTGATAGATTGGTTGTAGACTTGAATTTCTACAAGTGGTATTAGAGTTGAGGGTTAATACCACATGTAGAGAGTTGATGAAGAAATGAGGGACTGGTTGTAGGTTCAAATTTCTACAAATGGTATTAGAGCTGAGGGTTAATACTGTTAAATATATATGTAACCTCAACACTCTGATTGTATACTGTTAGTTGTCCTGGATAGTTTTATTATCGTTTCTTGATGTTCTTGATTTGCTTGAGCCTATTTAATTCGACTCTTTTCCCTTTTCTGAATATACTGAATACTATTTTCACTCTGCTCTTTTTCTGTATTCTATGCTTTTCATTTTGTCATGGTATCAGAGCTTCAGACGTAAGCCTCTTCACATAGTCTGGAGAGAAGCCCGATCCTAAGAAGCGCAGAGCTTACGCTGTGAACGAGGGAATGAGACACAAGATTCTTCATAGAGATTGGAGAACAATACGCAGTCCGTAATACGCTCAAAAGATCGTTGGAGACAACAAAGCGCGAGGAAGCAAAAGCTGCAGAAGGACAAAACAATTAAAAAGTCATGAGCATTTAAAGATTCATGAAATATTCGCATAGCAGAGCTGCAGAAGGCAGAAACAATTAAAGATTCGTGAGGTTTTAAAGAATTCATAAAAGATTCACGAAATTCCTTCTTAAGGAGAAAGTCTCTATAGATACAACAAAAAACAAGCTCAACAGTCGTAAGATCGGCCCTGTGAACAAATCTGAGCCGTTAATCAAGATCAGAAAGGACAATGAGCCCGCAGGTATAGAGAATTTTTCTAAGCCCTAAGATTTGTCAGCCGTTAGATCAAGCAAAGATCAAGTCAGGACCTTCAGATCACATTGGAGAAAGATCAATGGTGAGGAGGCATTGCAGGGAGCGGAGAGGAAATTAAAGTGCGAGCAAGTTGTGAGCCCGCAATCGCTCAAGATCATTGATATTTCCAAAGAAAAAGATCAACGATGGATATTGATCCCACTACAGACAAGCATCTTCGCTTTGCGGAGGTCAGCAAGGAGATTAAAGAGTGAGAAAGTCAAGCCTCTGCAGTCACTCGCAGTCGTTGATCTTCAAGAAAGTGACATGTGTCAGGTGATCTCGTGCTCTGGGAAGAAGCTAGAACTCCTGAAGGCCTGAAGCTCTAAAGAGCCGAAGTATATCTAGACCGTTGATCGAAGTCGACACGTGGCTGGAGATCCTACACTTCGGCGATAATCACTTCGGAAGAAAGAAAGATACGAGAAGCCAGAAATTTCGAAGCCCGAAGTTCTGAAGTAAATATTGGCCATCCAAACCTAAAGTACACGTGGAGGTAGTGATCCAGATGGATATCAGTGGCCATCCACCTTTTCCAGCTGGCTCAAAATAGTTTTCTGACATTTTTGGCAATTTACTATTTTTAGTAGTTTTTACTT
>ML815167.1:229393-251844 GCA_009831015.1 Picea engelmannii
AATGCAAATGCGGTTAACAAGACACAATGATAACGTCCTTCAATGTAAGTTTAACGAGCCCAGAGAAGGTAAACTCAATGTTTTTTCATTTTTAGAGAGTCTGAAAAAATGTAAAAGGAGACTCCACTGGGGTACCTTTTTTGAAGGTATTCTAGTCGGCTCAAAAAAGGGGTAAATTAGCACCGAAAATACATTAATTCAAAACCATTTTAATGAGTGTGATAAAGACAAGATCACTCGACAATTTTTTCATTTTTAAGGAGTCTGAAGAAAGCTTAACTTCCATCAGGAATGTTCTTCTGGACCATTTTAACGAGTGTGAAAGAATAAGGTCACTCAACAATGTTTTCAATTTTAGGGAGTCTGAAAAGAGCTTAACTATGGACTCCATGGGGGTTCCTTTTTCGTAAATTTAGTCCCTCGGGCCCGAAAAAGGTTTAAAATTATACCTGAGAATACTCTTCTAGAGAACCAAGGTTCCTAGAGTGTACCTTTGTTCATATAGTTGACCATCCAGACCGAAAAAGGGGTAAACTATCGCCGGATAGATGTGACTTCAAATTTTAGTTTAGCGAGCGTGAAGATCAACAAGATCGCTCGGCAATATTTTCATATTTAAAGGGTCCTAAAAGAAGACCCGTTATGATTTGGGAGTCCCGAGGGTGAGGTCAAAAGTGATATGTAAGTGAGGCTCAAACTCGTAATCAGGAAAAACTAAAAAATGACTCCCTAGCCTATAGTCATGAGTGACGACATGGACACCAAAATGCTTCTAGGATCTACCTAGGGCATCCATGTTACGGTAGGCTCTTCCACTAAATTACGACACTTCTAAAGAAACAATGATGGTTCTTTGTTGCAAATCAGTGGGATTGATCCTATGGCGTATTGATAAAGACAACGAGATGCAGAAAGTGGAGGTGGAATCCTGACTTAAATGCAACGAGTTGAAAAAATGGATTTTTGCCAAAGGACCTTCAAAACGACCCAAATCTCCAAAAAAATTCCAAATACCCAAAGTAACACTTATCGGACCAATCCAAAGAAAAATCCTAAACCATACTAAATTATTTTTAGTTTAGAAAAAATGACAAAAAGGTTCGAAAAATGACAAAAAGAGGCCAAAAAATCTATAAATAGAAGCTGGAAACTCATTATCACCATTGTGAATTGAGAAATTGACCGTGGAGCCAAAAAACACCTTCGTCAAAAGAGTTGATTCCGGGAGCTTCAGTGGATGGAACGAGCTTCTGATTGGACCAATTAATTACATACTACCTTCTCTTGCAATTTAATTCCTTCTTTATGCATTTTATTTTATTTTTTGGAGGGGCGTCGACCTTTAAAAGGTCGGCCCTATGTACACATAGGTTGTCTTATGACAGCCCAAGTGTACACACAGGTAGGGTAAGAACTGCACATGTGTACATGCTACTGTGAGCATTATAGCCTGCGTGGACCTTCCATTTAGTGTAAAAATTAAAAAACAAAACAAGAGTTAACCCTCCTGAACTTTGTCTATTTGCAGGATGTACATTCACTGGAGAGAAAGAGATCATGAGGATATTGATGTGTTGGTCGAAGAGGACCCTGGTGCTCTTGCTGCATTGTTGCAATGTGGTTTGTTAAATTTTTTCCATTGTTCTTTCATGCAAGCACAACCTCAGCTACTGAATGCCTTGGTTGATTATTGGCATCCTGATGCAGAGGCCTTTATGCTATAGGGGTAGTCATTGGCTCCAACCACAGAGGATATATGCTTTCTGATTGGCCTCTCGAGGAGAGGGGAACCAATCAATTTTTGTACCTTTCCTTTCGGGCCTCACAACATATCGGAGTTGATTGGACTCCACTATGAGGCAGACACAGACAGAACGAGCTCGCAGGTGCCAATAAGAAAAATTTCAAACTTGTAACTGAAAGTGATAGTGTTTCTCATTGGGAGGGTTACTGGATCTGCGTCTTTGCATTAGGCTTCCCATGCGCACATGAATTGTGTAGTTTAGTGCTTAAATGCATAGATTTTTGACTGGAGTACCACATTACTGGATTGTATGAAGAGGCAGTTAACAGAGTGTTGACTGCGGAATCAGAGGAACTTCGGGTTTGGGATGATTCTTTGTGCTTTCTTCTTCTTTGAGAGTGCCCAGTTTCAGTCCCAGAGAGGTGATACAAGGGCAGTATGCCTCTCACCCTGCATTATGCATATGGGCGACGATGTTTCCACGACAGGGGGGGGGGGAGGACTATTGAGGCTTTTGACGACAAGTTTTTTTCTTGGTGGACGCAGAAGATTTCGGTCATAGAGGTTTACCCATATGTCGGGATTGACTTCTCTAGAGATCCCAAGATACCAGTACCTAGGAGCGAGGAGATATGGGTAAGATTGTTTGTTTTTTTTTGTTATAAATACCAGAGTACCTTACAGATATGTGTCTGTTATGTGTAGATGTGGGGCCGGTGCGACCAATGGACTTTGCAAGGAACAAATGATGTCCTCAACTAGAGGCCGCACTAGCTGCAGTCGGTGGACCAGCAACAACAGGAGGACCTCCAACCAGTGAGGCTGAGAGATTTTTGAGACAAGTAGAGAAACATTTCACCTCGCTCACTCGCACAGTCCCCATGGTGGAGATCGAGGATCTGTCACCATCTATGCAGTCTCATGTAGTGGGGGCACCACAGACGTGGGTCCAGATTTTTTGGCATTTGGAAAACGTCATTGACCATTATAATAGGGCTCACAGGCCCCGTCCTTAGTTAGGTTAGACTTCTTACGTGCCGAGGGCACTACTTGTATATTTTTAGGGCATAAGCCCCGTGAATTTTTACTGGAAATATTTTTGAGGTGCTTGCATCCACCCATGTACTCTTATATGTTTGAAATTATATATGGATTTTTATGTCTTTTAATGCATTTATGGACTACATCTATTTTACAAATGTATTTACATGTGTGTATGTGTACTTTCCTTTACATGTGTGTAATATTCCAATCTAATACATGATTAACTAGGGCATTTGTAACTTGATTCAATCTCCTAGGAACATGGATATACATAATGCAATCAAAGATTATTTCTAAGAGATGTAACCTAAGGAACTGTCGGTGTAAAGTAGGATCATAAACGTGGTAAACTCCATTTAACTGAGACACAACCAACTGAGCGTCTAAATAAACCTGGAGGTGAGAAATACCTTGTGACAAAGCGTCATGAAGCAACTCTACCACTGCATTGTATTCGACAACATTGTTTGTGGTATCACCTAAACAGATACCTCCTAAAGATAGCAGCTGGCCTTGAGGTGTGAAAATTACCCAAGCCACGGAAGCAAGCCTCCGAGTGTGTTGGTTAGCATTGTGTACAAACCCAACGAACACGTCCAAAAAACCAAAAAGCCAAAACAATGTACATGAATTATACATATGTTACAAAAGTTACCCAAGGTGACCTACCTATGAGTAATACTTCTTGAGGTAGAGACCATTTCTAGGCTCTGCCAAAGAATTTCCCTCAAAGTATACCAGATGATAAGTGCCCTTTTTTAGAACCTATTTACGATGAAAGGTCCGAACCACATGGGTTGTAATTTGCCTGCCCCCAAGGGGTCCTTATCTTGGTCATAGACCAAGACAAGTTCACCTTCAAAGAAAATCTGAGGACAGATGAACCAATCATACTAACACTTGACTTTATTCTTGTGAGCTGCATTGGCCAAGGTCGCATCATGACGTTGCTCATTGAGCTGCTCAAGGTATAATAAATGCTCTTCAAGTGGTGAAGTGTTTGGCAATAACTGTACTGCCAAATTTAGAGACGGGATCTGGCACTCTATAGGCAAGACTGCTTCCAGCCCGTAAACGAGTTGAAAAGGTGAGCAATCGGTTGTAGTCTTAACAGATGTTCGACAAGCCCATAATGTTGAGTATAACATCAAATGCCAATTTGAATTGGCCGAATTGATCGTTCATTGTAGGATGGTCTTAAGATATTTATTGAGAGCTTCCACCTGACCATTCACTTGTGGGTAATAGGGTGACGAATTTTCTTTCTGCAACCCAAGCTTTGATGTTAACTCAGTCATCATTTGGTTCTGAAAGTGACTGCCATGGTTAATGACAATCTCTCTCGGGACGCCAAACCTTGCTATTATCTGGTTGAACAAAAGGAGAGTTGCAATCTCTCCATCATCTTTGAACGTTGGCATAGCTTCGAACCACTTCGTGAAGTAGTCTACGACTACGATGATATAACGGTGCCCCCTTGCTGAAGGAGGGTTGCATGTAGTGTAATCAATCCCCCACTTGGTGAAGGGACCAACAGTGATAATGGGAAACATGGGAGTAGGGTGTGCCCTCATCTTCCGAGAGAAGATCTGACACGGGTGGCACTTCTTGACTAATTCGATACAATCTTTGATTAATGTCGGCCAGAAGTAACCAGCTCGTAAAATCTTTTGGGTTGTTTCCAACCTAGAAAAATGACCGCCACATGCTCCAGTATGGAAATCGTTAAGCACGATCTCTATTTCCTCATGAGTGAGGCATCGACGAAGGATGCAATCTACACCTCGATGATACAAAGTGTCCTCGAGTATGAGATAGTTCTTGGCCTGATGGCGTATATGGCGACGCTCATCATGAGAAGCAGCAATGGGGCACTTCAAAGTCTGGATATAGACAAGTATATCTCCATACTAGGGGTCCGAAGATGCGATAAAAAACATGTCCCCTTTTATCGGTGACTCTTTGGGCATAAAATCACCTTACTCGACTAGAAGTTCTGAGATGAGTTCCACAAATACCAGTGACTTTTTGGATTTTTCTGAGACAAAATCTAAGTCAAATTCTTGGAGGAAAACTATCCATCTACTGATCTTTCTGCTGATTACACGTCGTGTCAACAAATATTGAAATGGATTCACAACGACAATGACAGTGGTCTTGCGAAACAAGATATAACGACGAAACTGTTGGACATCATGGACTGCTGCCAACACAAGTTTTTCAATGTGGGAATAATGGAGTTCCAGTTCAACCAAGCCTCATATCGGGTATTAAATCACATATTCGGGAAGTAAATCGTCTTCCTGAACCAAGACCATACCGATGGTTGACTCTGCTGCAACCAAATAATATAAGAAATCTTTATTATAATTGGGTGGCCGAAGTAGAGGGGCAGTTGTGAGGGCACGTTTCAATGCTTCAAAAGAACATTGAGCAGCTTCGTCCCAATGAAAAGGAACTTCCTTCTTTAGTAAACACATAAATCCCTTTGTGATATCGACATAGTTTTCGATGAAACGTCGTAATAAGTTCGCTTTACCCTATAAGCTCTGAAGCTGAAGGATTGTGCACGGTGGAGACAATTGAACTATTGCCTCAAATTTGAGAGGATCGACCATGATCCTTATTGTTGAAACTATAAAACCTAACAGACGACCTGAGGTTACACAAAAAATGCACTTGTTATGATTCAAGCGAATCCGAAAGTAGCGACATCGCTCAAAGATAAGTTGGAGGTGTGTGGGATGATCGGTTCTCTTACGATATTGTGATGGTAAATCATCTAGGTAGGCCTCGACGATATGTTTGAGATCGTGGAAAGCAAAAGACATGGCCCGCTGAAAAGTAGCTCCAACATTTTTCATACCAAAAGGCATCTTACGATACGCGAATGTACCCCATGGACAAATGAAATTTGTTTTGTGTTGGTCTTCAGGTTTGATTTGTATCTGATTATATCCCTAAAAACCATCCATGAAAGAAAAATCCTCGCAACTTGCGCATTCATCGACTATCTGGTCAATAAATGGTGTGGGGAAATTATCTTTTGGACAGGCTTTGTTCAAATCATGGAAATCCATACATACGCGAATCGTACCCTATTTTTTGTCAACTGACACGGGATTTGACACCCACTAGGTCAAATGGACGAGGTAGATAAAACCTGCTTTGAGCAGTTTCTCTACTTCAACCTTAATAGTTGTTGCTTTCTTAGGATTAACCAGACGAAGCTTCTACCGGACTGGCTTAGCTTCAGGATAAGTCGTGATTTCGTGTTCAACAATTTCTGTATCGATGCCTAGCATTTTCTCGTAAGACCAAGCAAACACATCGCGAAATTCATTAAATAAATATGTGTAGATTCAAATCTTTTCGAGGGAAGAGTCAGCTCTGACGAAAACATTCTCCACGACACCAGGGGTTTTGGATATATGAATAGGTATAGTTTCAACAATGGTTTCCATATTACCCTCGGCATAAACCGCATGCGTAGCCAAGGGATTGATAGGACAAGACCTATCTCCAGTCATAGTCGAAGTGAATTCCCCTGCTTCAATTCTGCTTAACTCTGGGAGGAAGTAAGATCTGTGATGGATATCATCCCATGGTTTTCCGGACTAGTCATTGCTTCGTCTGAGGGAAAGACTAACTCTAAAGAATCTGTATCGGCGAGGGAACCTTGAGCCCAAATAGGCTCTAGAATCTGATCTAACTCGTGTGCGGGAGTCGGATCGGGGTCAACGGAAGCTTGCTGGACTAAAGAGTACGCCACTTCTACCGTGGACAAGGGCATGGACATACCATGGTGCCCTGTCCCTTCCATCGTGGCCGATGGGGAAGGAAGAATCCAAGGATCGTTGAAGTAAGTCGTGTGAAATGACGAAACTTGGAAAATCTCAACTTTATGGTGGTCTGATATGAAATTAACATCGCCTTGAGGAGGCAAGTAATCGAAAGTACCCATCAAAGGTGGGCACCAACCAAACCCTATGTTGATAATGTCAGTTTGAGGATAATCAATCATCAGGACCACGGATGCCCCCAATGAAGGGTCAGGACGAGAGAAAGATAATTGATCAATGGTCACGATTCGACCCTCATGTGGAAACAACAATACCTGGAAAACTATAGCGACCACTACTTGCATGGCATAGGTCCAACTCCTTCCTAACAAGAGATTGTAGTCAAGAGATGCATTGACCACTTCAAATTCGACACACACAATTTTTCCTCCTAACTGCACGGGAAAAGAGGGGATGATGCCATGTGGTCGGAACGAACGATCATCGAAAGTGGTAAGAAGAGTAGGTGACAGAGACAAAGCGGGCTGGCCAATGGCCTTCTAACACACCAAATACATTACACATGTTGAGGCACCCTCATCAACCACCATACGGAAAATGTTCTGAGTAAATGTTTTCATGGTGTAAGCCACTACTATTTGGAATGCTACATGGTAAGGGAGACAAGGTTTTAAGTTGGTCGTATCAAGCATGATCGTACCTGGATTGCAAGTCTCAGTGGATCCTAAAGCAGCTAATAGGGCCTTTCTCTGGGAAGGGAAACTCTAGAGGACCTCTAAAGCGGACATTACACAAGGGGTTTGAGACAAATCATCCACCATAGAGTAGTTCTGGGTGGCCCTTGTGTTTGGGTTATGAGAAGCTTCCTTGAATACCCCTTTTGGGATGTGTGTCAAGGTTTTGCCCAATGTATTTTCGATATGGAGAGGAAGAGATGGGATTTCAGCTTCTTTACCTTTCTTAGAGGTGCTTGGATTGTTGTAGTCATGTGCTCTAGTCGATATATAGGCATCACCATTCATCATATACACATTCGCAGATGCTGGATTGCTCGAAGACGAAGGGGGTCCTTGACTACCCCCTTCCATGCTTGTAGAGGCTTGGATTAGATTTTTCCCATGTTGAAATGGGTTCATTAACACAGAAGTTTGATGTTATGACAATAACTTTTGGGCCTCTACAAGCTGAGGGAATTGGTGAGTTGGGTGGTCTTCCGCACACAGATTACATGGATACTTTGACTTCCTTTTTTTGGTGTTGCCCTGCCAGCATTATTAGTGGGTTTTTTTATCCCCCTTACCCTTCTTACATTGTTTCTTCTTTCCATCAGGCTGCTGGGTGGCCTTTGGATTTGTCAATTGCAAACTATGTACATCTGATGTTTGGGTAGGGGGGGAAGCCGGAACAGTAGTCTGGCTGGCCGCTGTGTGTTGTATAGACAATTGCTGCAATTGTTTTGTCAGTTGTTTGGTGGGATTTTTTTGTGTTGAACCAACAATACCATCAGCATGTGTTCCAGCTCTCTGTCTGGTTTTATCAAGTATTGATCGTGGCACATCTGGCAAGATTTCGTACTGTAGACCAGACTAAGAATAAATTAGCTCAAGCTGTTGAGCTCTCATGATTGCATCTTCTTCGAAAAACACTCCCGACATTGCGACATCTTTGGATAACTGTGGGACTAAAGACTTAAGGAACCACTCAAGAAGGAATGATGGTGGGGCTGGCACTTTAATCAAACTCTTTCAGCGTCTCCATTCTCGGATATGATCAGAGATATGGTCCGCCTTTGTCTATTCGAAATTGGCCAACAATTTTGTGTCGGCGTCGTATCTCACAGGTAATTGGAAATGGTTTAGGAAATCCATTTCCAATTCGTCGAAGGAAGAGTATCTTGAGTGGTCAATCTCAATGTACCATTTCGCAACACTCCCAATGAGAGTGCATTGAAAGAATCACAAATGTACAAAGTCGTCTTTCAACAAATTAGATGAGCACCAAAGGTGAAAGGTAGTCACATGCTCATGGATCTTCATTAGGATTGGCTTTGAACATTGGTATGCCCGAAGGAAACTTCGTTGGCATAGGGGGCCAATGCAGATCATGACAGATAGGGTCATTCAACAACCTTGTCAAGTCTAGAAAATGTAAGGTTTTCAGGAAAGGTAGTTTGGGTTGTTGGTGATAACCATGGAAAAAGGGACCTGGATTTTGACTGGCACCAAGTTGCCAGGAAAAGTTGGGTTGCTAGCCAGGGTTCTGGTAAAAACCATGGCCATGACCAGCGTACAGAATTTGTGTTTGTGGAGACATCATCGACTGATTCCCAAAATAGGACATAGATGGTTGGCCATGCATTGCATTCGAAGGACTTTGGGAAGGATTTCCCCATGTCGATCCCATGGGCATAGGTCCTGCGCCTTGCCCGGGGTTCCATTGGTTGTGAAAATGGTTTCCCCCGATCAAAATTCCTGATGAGGGAACTGATCCCTACCAAGAAATCCAAGGTCCTGGTGTGGAAGGAATTCCCGGGTTTCCCCCCTGTGCAAGAATAGTACCCTGCATAGGATTTGGCTATCCATAACTGAGATTGCCCCCGGTCGAGAAAGTAGCTGATGAGAAAGCTTTGTTACCAAACACTACGAACAAAGAAAATGATGTCGAACATACCAGCGTTCTATGAGAAGGTATTCCTTGACTCCATGCTCCAATCGAACTAAGGTGTACGTTTGGTCCGACGAAATGCTGGTGAGCACCACCAAGCGAAGGGGACGAAGGAGGTATATGACCTCCTCCGTAAGGGAAACCACTAAAGGAAGTTGAAGGCCCCCCCATGGATCCTTGCAGAGGAGCATTAGAGCTCCCTGGCCCTAGACCTAAAGTCTATAAATGATGCTTTCTTGACCACTTCACTCGTTCTTTTTGTTGATGTTGCGGCTCCAACCCTCCAATATTCCATGCAACAACACCTCTGATTAGACATTACTGATGCTTTCTATCATAAAGCATAGCTTTATTGTGATGTCACTTCACATTCGGTAGTATTTAGTTGGCTCACTACAGTAAGGTCTACGATTCTGCACAAGTTGTCATTTCTCTCACGATCCTTCATCATACCAGCTATTATGCGCCATTCCGATGGTGGTTGGATTGTGCGGTTACTCCAACAGGTAGTTATGTGCAGTAATATTTGATGTACGTAATTAATCCTACATGTTCAAGTAATGAATATCTAAAAGCATGATTTCCTATTTACTAACCAGTTACACCTGGAGCCAATCCACTTAGTTGGTGGGGGGGGGGGGAAGTAAATCTAGTCGTTCATTCTGAAGTTATACACACCTCCACCACCTTTCCACTACACTTCTTTTAACTAAGACATTGTATTCTCTTTGCAAATCATGTTCGAGCTTATTGCGTCTCTGATTTAGGTGATAGCTTCTCCTCCTACGTGATTGTAACTCTCAAGAAACATCATGGGAGGATCGGCTGTGAGACATGAACCCGCAACTCTGTATTGTTTACTGCTACACCCAAAGGCCTACCAAATATTTCTTCAAGCAAGTTGGATATCATATTTTAAGAATTTGAAAGAGTTTAGTGAGGACGAAGTATTGGAATTCAGTCAAAATCTTATTGAAGGGTACTCAATGGTGAATGGGGTAAGGATTCCAGTAACATAAGCAAGCATTGTTGTTGTAACAGGATTGCCAAGAACATGAAACCAATGGTTTAACAAAAAAACACATATCCCAGATGCACAGAAGGGGTTCCTCATCAACACTGAGCAAGTTCAGAACAAGGGCAGAGGTGTAGACGTCAATTCCTTACCAGAACCATGGGGGAAAGTTTCAGAATTTCTTAAAAGGTATATCGCCTGTGAAGGTAGATACCAAGTTGTTTATTTTCTGATTTTATCTTATTATCACATCTGCGACATCAGAAATTGATAAACATCCCTTATTATCTCCTACAATCATTGCATAACATGGCTCGTTTTGTAAAAAAATCCAAAAGCCCCAAGAATTGTGTTTCTAATCACAGACTCATCGGCCTCTTAATTTGCAGAGGTATGGGCATTTCTAATAACTCATCACTTGCTACAGCAGCCCAGCCACAATATATAAGTTCAGAAAGAACTGTACTAGTCCTTGAAACTAAAACCCATGGACCTCTTCTAGAGCCTTTACCCTCAGCTGCAACAATAGCCCAAACTCCTTATGTCACTGTCCGTAAGACACATCGGAAGAGTAATTGTGTAACTCAGAGCCATCCTGGCACCACACAGACAAGCCTCGACAACTTTGCAATACAACAACCTATAGCTTTGGAAAAAAAAATAGATGAGGAGCCAACCGCTCGACCACAATCACAACACTTGGCTAATACACCGATTATTGAAATCCATCCCCCTTCCTCTGTCAAGAAAAACCCTGCTCCTACCTCTGCATTACCTAAAAAGAAAGCAAGAATAACACGGTCCGCAATACCATCCATACCGCTTACTCCCTCTGCTAAGGCACCAACTATCACACAGACCACTCCTACTACTTCTACAATCATACAGGATTCTCCTATTACTACTACAGCCAATCAAGCACCTACTAACACTACTTATACATTTTCGTAGAAAAGGAAACGTCTATTCAAAGGAAAACCTCAGATGTCCATTGGTAAAATTAGATCAACATCAAATCAAAATCCTCTGGCTACTACAACAAAGAATTCTCCAGGGGTACAAATACCAGGTTTTACCTTATGCCCAGAACTACAGGAAACTATCTTCTCCTTTCAAAGCGAATGCACCCAATTCCCAGCAGAATCATCGGTGTTGCCTGATGATTCTACAGATCCTATTTCTGTTGATGAAATCCAAATTATCTCTGACCCTAGTATACCATAATGTCCTCCTTATGTGATTGAGGAAGAACATCATGTTCCTCCTCCAGCAGCAAAGAAAAATACCACTACTTTCGTTTCTACTTTACCTAGGAGAAAAACCATGTCCACCAAGTCTGTTGAAGCTGCAATTGGAAAGAAAAATATGGAGCAGATCGTTCCTATTCTTCGTCCTCTATTCCCTATGGTTGATGCAGATAAAGTTCCACAAGAATCAATTGTTCACGTCGAGACTAACCCACAAGAACCAGTCCTGATAGATATAGTTGTTACACAAGAACCAGCTGCTCCACAGGAGATTGTCCCACCAGAGCTCGAGATATTAGAACCACCTTCCCATGTCAAGTCTGCTCCACAAGAACCAGTTCTGATAGTCACATCTATTACACAAGAACCAGCTGCACAACATGCTGAGGATGTTCCGCTTGCAAATTTATTTGCCCAAATAGAGAAAAAGATCAAGAATACAGAAAATTCCAAGATTGCGGCACTGATAACAGAAAATAATGACCTTAAAGCAGAGATAAAAACCTTGAAACATGAAGTGGAAGATGCTCGATAGAAGAATCCAGAAGGCATAACCATGGACATCCTAGCACTAACAAAAGTTGTTATGGGCAGAGAAAAAGAACTCATGTGTTTTGAATGTGGCAACATTTACTATGAGGCAGGATATGAGGTAGTCAAAGTTCCAATGGCTACAAGACCAGAAAATGTATCAATCAAGACTGAACATGGACTCCCTTCTACACAAACATCAACAAAATAGGGGAGATCTCAACATCATAAATCAGCACATGGTCTGTCAACCGCTTGCAAACAATAACCTCTATTTTTTCCATGAGTTGTTACTTGAGCAACTCAAACTGATCCTGTTCTCAAGAAAAGAAGAACCCAAAAAGATGGTTGACACAACAAATTTCTTCTTTTTGACACAACATTCCTCATTACCAACACTTACAATATTCTCTTAACAATTTTGGACTGGAGCAGATACTCATCTACTTCAGCTACAAGATAAGGTTTGAATGTTTTTTGCATAAGGACATGCAATGTCTTCAGTTGGGGGGTATGTTAGGACCCTGAAATTACCTTTTTCACTACACTTTTTGATCATTCAACCCTCTCATTTCCTAAGCTAAATGACTACTATAATGAGCACTAAGACCCTTTTTCCCAAGGTACGAACCTATTCATCTTGCTTTTATGTTTTCATTTACTTAGCATGTTTGATTGAATACGATCACATATTTTACCCATGAAATAATTCAACTAATGATCAAAATGATAGAACATCCCACTTCGCGAATCGGGTCACTGTTGTCACAGCTATGCGCAATTCCTGGGAGTTGTTATAGGATTGCTGCAATGGATGCCCATCAATCCTAGAAGCTATTCTAGGACTTCTGCAACAAACGACCATCAATCCTGGAAGTTGTTACACAACTGCTACGACAGAAGCCTGTTAATCTCAGAGTTGTTACAACAGATGCCACCAGTTCTATTGTGATATGACTGCTGCAACACCTATTGATTAGAATGTTGGCTCACGATGTTGATGAAGGAGAATTCAAGATTTGATATTTATGATACCTAACGAACAGCCTGAGAATCGGGGATTCTCAGGACTGCTCTGTTTCTGAACACTGATTGACTCCGACTTTAATTAGCAGAACTTTTGTAATGTTAAGGTTGTTAGACTTTTTGGTTTGAACAGAAGAAAGGAACGATTATTGTACTCAAACATTTTTATGGCAATTGAATGAAGAACTAGATTGAATTTCTTTATCATTCTTTGATCTATCTCTTTGAGTGGATTCAGTGAGAAGGAAAGGGCCCACCTTCTTCATCGATTCCCCTCTGTTTTGAATTCTAGATTTAATTGTTTTCATTGCAATTGGTTTAACTGTTAGATGTTTTTGAATGCAACTGTTGTTACAGTTTAGTCCCTTCCTGATAAATGCTCATAGCTTGTCTCATGAGAATTAGAATTCAGTTGTTGAGCATGGCTGGAGAGTTACTTTTTCTTTTTCTGCATTAAGTTTAAATCTTGATTTGGATAATTAAAAAGTGTGAAGTAGCTTCTTGCAATAAGTAGATTTCCCTTCAGCAATAGAATAGAATTTCTTCCTGCAAAAGTAAATTAGAAAGTTAGATTAAGGTAGGCAATTCATGGTTTTTATAGATTCATCTGTTTAGATTGCAATTATGACTTTAAGTCTATAGCACTCCAGCTGTATCAGCACAATTGTGTCAGTAATATTGTTTGCTTGTTTTTGTTAGAAGAATTTCCCTACTGCAATTAGAATAGAGATGCTTCCATAATCTAGCATAGACTGTGCAAAATTATCTTGAAATAACAGACTTCCCTAGGTTGACAACTTATATTGAACACTTTGATTTTCCATTTAATTAGACAATTAAAGTGCCCAACACCTTCTCACAACCCGCGTGTACACACTAGCTGAGGAAGTGCCAGTCGCGTGTATGATTCCAGAAAATTTCTTTTAGAGAGGCAATCATCATCTCCCCTGTCAGAAACAATCCTTCTCGGGGGTTTTCTGGAAATTTTTCTAGTCTTGGTTGTTTGCAGTCTATAGCTTAGGTTTCACCTCAGATTGGTTTGTTCTATGAATTTTTCCTTGAATGGTTTCCTTTTTTATTTTAAAGTAAGTGTATGAGTCTTCAAGAGATCCTGGTTCTCAGTACCAGTAGTCTCTTCCTGGGATAGATTGTTTGGCCTTTCATTTGTCTTAAGAGTTTTAGAGATACACGTGGCCTGTATAAGGCCAGCACGCGTGTATACGTCCTTGCCTTTACACAAATCGCATGAAAATGCTTGTTGTTGGACTGTTATCAAGCGTGCCTACGGAGAAAAATTTTGTTTAAGTTGAGGCAGTCATCCCTTCCTTTGACAAGCATTATACCTCTCAGATTTTTGGGTCTCTGTCATAGTGGTCAGTAACTTAGGTTTGATCACAACAATGGCTTTCTTTTTCGTTAAAATGTTTCCCTCAAAATTTTCTTTTTATAGGGTTTTTAGACAAGTGTGAGAGTCTAGTTTTAATTTGCTTGTGTGTTATTTTTAAAAGTGACTCTTTGCGATCTGCGCTTAGGCTAGAAGTTTTCTTGGTTTTTATTTGTTGATATTTTTCCTTTTTGCTTTGTCAGCATTCAAATAAAAACAAAAAATCTTTTATTTCTTTATTTGGTTAAATAGTGTTGTTTTGCATTAGTAACCAGGGAAAAGTGTTTGTTTTCATAAATTCTTGATGGATTACTTAGATCATAAGTAGCTTGTAGTTGAGTGAAATCCTTCTTTGATTTTTCTGTTCAAAGATCTTAGAAAATTTTTAGTTTGAAAAGTTGTTTAAGATTTGAGTCAAGAGAAGTTATTTTGTTTCCAGCTTTCTGTTTATTTTTCTTTCGTCTTTCAAACATCACTAGTTTCACTTTCATAACTTTTGACTTAAGACAAGCCATAAAAATTAATGCTAAATCTAAAATTCATTAGACTTTTAATGTTTGAAGGGTCAATCAACTAGTTTAGGGTTAGGGCCTTGAATTAGGTTGGAGAGGAAACTCTTCAAGGCCATTAAATCAAACATTGGAGTTTGAGTTAGGGAGTGTCAAAGTCCAATATCGTGAAATTTATTCGGGACCCCACTCTAACACAGGGGATAAACACGAGGTCACGTGCAGAAAGGTAGTGGAGATAATCCCTCCAAAGCTGGACCAATCGTAGTGGAGAGCACATATAGAGGGCTTGTCTTGGGATTCCGTCGATTGCATTTTCCATGGAGCTTCATGGGTCTCGAATCCATTCGAGGTCCTCAGTTGTCTTCCAGACCACTTGCCTTCGATACCATTGACAAATTTTGGGCTCAATACCTTGCTCATTGTGGTCTACCTGACTTTCGACTGTACCTGACTGGTGACTGTTTGCGCGCTGGCAACCTAGTTGCCTATCTTTCAGAGACATGCAAAGGTGACTGTGGGGGTATACCGTGGTACCTAGGACAAACATCGAGCCATGCTTTGCAAAGTATACCTGGAGGGTGCTTCCATGTTCGAGTTTCACTTGCACTGGTAAGTCTCTCTAGTGTTGGTTGTTATAACTGTTCTTCCAACTAGTTTAACGTTTTCTTGTTTTATCTTGGAGGGACCGTTTTAGTGTGTGTTGTTTTTTTTGAACGAATAAACATCCCTAGTGTGTCTTTGATCTTCTCACACAGTGGAGGATCATGAGCTCCACCGATCACGGAGGATTCTGGGCCTGTCACCGTTTACACTGGAGCCACCTCCACCACCACTAAGGCGAAAGATAGACCAACAAGGGTCTTTTGAAGCAACCAGGTCAAAATAAATTGTACCCGACCAACATCCGGAGGAAACGACCATTTTAGACCTTAGAGCGAAAGCTCTTGGTCCATCCGAGACTCCAACCACAGATCTTTCAGCACCCATCATCATACCGATTCACCCTTACAAGTGCCAGACAGTTTTGCACGCAGCAATGGAAACAAATGCTGCCACCTCTTCTAGGAATTCTTCAATTCTCACTACGGTTGTCACCACAGGGGATTTTCCACCTCCTAACCCACCGTCACTGGTTCGAGACACCATGGTCTCGAATTCCTCTACCTCAAGTAGTGGTCCAATCCCATCTATGGCGGCGGTCACTACCCCTTTCACACCATGTGCGACAGGCCCTCCGTTCTCATATGGGATACCTAGCTCAAGTACAAGTCTTGTACTTTCCTACTCCACTTTACTGACTTTAGGTCTGGGGGAAAGGAGCTCTAACACTCCTCTGCAAGGACACATGTGGGGCACTTCATCTCCTTTTAATGCTTTCCCTTATGGGGGAGATCATATACCTCCTTCATCCCCTTCACTTGGTGGCACCCACTAGCAATTCGTTGGGCCACCCATGCACCATAGTTTATTTGAAGTAGGGAGTCAAGGACCACCTTCTCATAATATCTCAATCAGTTCAACATCATTTTCTTTCTTTGGTGCATTTGGTAACAATGCTTTCTCATCAGCTGCTTTCCCTATTGGAGGCAACCCCGGTTACGGAAAACATATTCCTATGCAGGGTACTATTCCTACACTGGGGCCAAACCCAGGAATTTCTTCCGCATCAGGACCTTGGAATTCTTGGCAGGGATCAATTCCCTCATCAGGAATGTTGATCTGGGGAAATTCTTTTCACAACCAATGGAACCCCAGACAAGGTACTATGCCTATGCCCATGGGATCGGCAGGTGGCAACCCTTCCCAAATTCCTCCAAATGTAATGCACGCCCAACCATCTACATCCTATTTTGGGAATCAGTTGATGATGTCTCCTCACATGCAGAATCTATATGCTGGTCATGGCCATGGATTTTACCATAACCCAGGCCAGCAGTCAAATTTTTCCTGGCAACCTAGTGCCAGTCAAACTCTAGGCCCCTTTTTCCATGGTTATCACCAACAACCCAAACTACCTTTCTTAGCAACCTTGCATTTGCCAGACTTAACAAGGTTGTTGAATGACCCTATCTATCATGATCCACATTGGCCCCCTATGCCAATGAAGTTGCCTTCCGACATACCAAATTTCAAAGCCAAGCCTAACGAAGATCCAGGAGATCATGTGACCACCTTCCATCTTTGGTGCTCATCTAACGCGTTGAAAGATGACTCCATACAATTGTGATTGTTTCAACGTAATCTCATTGGGAGTGCTGCCAAATGGTACATTGAGCTCGACTGCTCAATATACTCTTCCTTTGGCGAATTGGCAATGGCTTTCCTAAACCATTTCCAATTACCTGTGAGATACGATGCTGGAAAAAAATTGCTGGCCAATTTCGCACAAACAAAAGTGGACCATATCTATGATCACATCCGAGAATGGAGATGTCAGAAGAGTTTAATTAAGGTGCCAGTCCCACCAACATTCCTACTCGAGTGGTTACTTAAGTCTTTGGTCCCACAGTTATCCAAAGACATCGCGACGTCGGGAGTGTTTTCTGAACAAGATGCCACCATGAGAGCTCAACAGCTTGAGCTAATCTACTCTCAGTCTGGTTTATTATATGATATCTTGCCAGATGCACCATGCTCAATACTTGATAAAACCAGACAGAGAGCTAGACCACATGACGATGGTATTGTTGGTTCAGCACAAACAAATCCCTATGAGCAACTGACGAAGCAATTGCAAAAATTTTCTATACAACACATAGTGGTCAGCCAAACTACTATTTTAGCTACTCCCCCTACCCAAATATCGGATGTACACATAGTGCAATCGACAAATCCAAAGGCCACCCAACAGCCTAAAGGAAAGAAAAAACAATGAAATAAGGGTAAGGGGGATAATAAACCCACTAATAATGTTGGCAGGGGCAACACTCAGAAACAGAAGGTGAGGTATCCGTGCAACCTATGCACGAAACATCACTCGACCTACCAATTTCCTCAACTTGCAAAGGCCCAAAAGTTTGTGACACAACAACAACTTTCTGTGATAACCAATCCATTTCAACATGAGCAAAACCTAACCCAAGCCTCTACAAGTGCGGAAGGGGGCAGTCAAGGACTCTCTCCATCTTCGAACAATCCCACATCCTCGAATGTGTATATGATGAAGGGTGATGTTTTTATATCGACTAGAGCACATGACTACAGTAAACCAAACACTTCTGAGAAAGGCAAAGAAGCCGAACTCCCATCTCTTCCTCTCCAGATTGAGAAGACTTTGGGTGAAACAATGACATGCATCCCAAAAGGCACGTTCAAGAAATCTTCTCACAACCCAAATGCAAGGGCTGCGTAGAACTATTCAGTGGTGGAGGATTTGTCTCAAACCCCTTGTGCGATGTTCAATTTGGAGGTCCTCCAAAGCTGCCCTTCCCAGAGGAAATCTTTGTTAGCCTCTTTAGGATCTACCGAGACTTGTAATCTGGGTACAATCATGTTGGATACAACCAACTTAAAACCTCATCTACTTTACCACATAGCATTTTAGATAGTAGTGGCTGACCCCACGAAACATTTTACTCGAAATATTTTCTGCATGGTGGTTATTGAGGGCGCCTCGACATGCATTATTTCGTTGGCATGTTGGAAGGCCATTGGCTAGCCCATTTTGTCTCCTTCACCTACTCTTCTCACTTCTTTCGACGGTCGTTCGTTCCAACCACATGGTATCATTCCCTCTTTCCCCGTGTAGTTAGGAGGGAAGACTGTGTGTGTTGAGGTAGAAGTAGTCGACGCGTCCCTCGACTACAATCTCTTGTTAGGAAGGAGTTGGACTTATTCCATGCAAGCAGTGGTTGCTACATTTTTCTGAGTCTTGTTGTTTCAAAATGAGGACCAAATTGTGACCATTGATGAATTGTCTTTCTCCAGACCTGACCCTTCATTGGAGGTATCCGCAGTCCCGATGATTGATAATCCCCAACTAGGCATAGTCAACGTAGGGGTTGGTTTGTTCCCATATTTGATGGGTGCCTTCGATTACCCACCCCCTCAAGGTTATTTCAAATTCATATCCGACCACCATAAGGTTGAGATTTTCCAAGTTTCGTCATTTTGCATGAATTACTTCAACGATCCGTGGATACATCCTTCCCCATCAGCCAAGATGGAAGGGACAGGGCACCCTGGCATGTCCATTCCCTTGTCTGCAACTGAAGTAGCGCACTATTTAGTCCAGCAAGCTTTGGCCGACACAGATCCAACTCTTGCACAAGATTTATATCTGATTCTAGAGCCTATTTGGGCTCAAGGCTCTCTCGCTGACACTGATTCATTAGACTTAGTCTTGCCCTCTGACGAAGCAATAAGTGAAGCAATGACTAGTTCAGACAAACCCTGGGATGATCTCCATCATAGATCATACTTCCTCCCAGAGTTAAGGAGAATCAAAGTCAGAGAATTCACCTTGACTATGAATGGAGATAGGTCTTGTTCTATTAATCCCTTAGCTACACATGAGGTTTATGTCAAGGGTAATATGGAAACTATCGCTGAAACCATATCGATTAATATCTCCAGAACCCCTGGCATCATGGAGAATGTTTTCATCGGAGCTTACTGTTCCCGTAGAGAGATTAAAATCTACATAGATCTATTTAAAGAATTCCATGATGTTTTTTCCTGGGCTTATGAGGAAATGCCAGGCATTGATCCAAAAATAGTCGAACATGAAATCACAACTTATCTGGATGCCAATCCTGTTTGGAATAAGCTTCATCCAGTTAATCCCAGGAAAGAAGTAGCCATTAGGGTTGAAGTTCAGAAACTGCTAAAAGTCGATTTTATATACCCTATCTATTTGACCCAATGGGTGTCAAATCCCATGGCGGTCAATAAGAAATAGGGAATGATTCATGTATGTATGGACTTCTAAGATTTGAACAAGGCCTAACCAAAAGATAATTTTCCCACACCATTCATCGACCAGATAATTGATGAATGTGTAGGTTGTGATGCCTCCTCTTTCATGGACGGTTTTTCGGGATATAATCAAATATAAATCAAACCTGAAGACCAGCACAAAAYGACATTCATTTGTCCATGGGGTACATTCACGTATCGTAAKATGGCCTTTGGTCTAAAAAATGYTGGAGCGACCTTTCAACGAGCCATGTCTTTTTCTTTCCATGATCTCAAGCATATAGTCGAGGCCTATTTAGATGATTTAGCATGTCGATCTCGCAAGAGAACGTATCATCGCACACACCTCCAAATTATCTTTGAKCGATGTCRTTACTTCCGGATTCACTTGAATCCAAACAAGTGCAGCTTTTGCACAACATCAGGACGTTTGTTAGGTTTCATAGTGTCAACAACAGGGATCATGGTTGATCCTCTCAAGGTTGAGGCAATAATTCAGTTGCCTCCCCCACGCACAATCCTTCAACTTCAGAGTCTATAGGGCAAGGTGAATTTTTTTAAGCATTTCATCGCCAACTATGCCAAGATCACAAAGGGATTTATGCGCTTACTGAAGAAAGACGTTCCTTTTTATTGGGACGATGCCACTCAACGCTCTTTCGAAGCATTGAAACATGCCCTCACAACTGCCCCTTTGCTTTGGCCACCTAACTATAACAAAGATTTATTATTATACCTAGCTATAGCAGAGTCAACCATCAGCATGGTCTTAGTTCAGGAAGATGATTTGTTTTCAGAATATGTGATCTATTACCTGAGCCGAGGCCTAGTCGGACCAGAACTCAATTATTCTCATATCGAAAAACTTGCGTTGGCAGCAGTCCATGCTGTTCAACAGTTCCATTATTATGTTTTGTTTCGCAATACCACCGTCATTGTCATTGTGAATCTATTTCAATATGTGTTGACACGATGGGTAATAGGTGGAAATATTAGTAGATGGATAGTCATTCTCCAGGAATTTGACATAGATTTTGTTTCAATGAAATCCAAAAAGTCACCGGTCTTCGCAAAACTTATTTCAGAACTTCTAGTTGAGTTAGGTGATGTTATGCCCGAAGAGTCACCTATCAGAGGAGATATGTTTTTTATCACATCTTCGGATCCCTGGTACGGAGATATACTTGTCTATCTCCAAACTTTGAAGTGCCCCGCCTCTGCTTCTCATTATGAGCATCGGCATATATGTCATCAGGCTAAGAATTATCTTATACTCGATGATACATTGTATCAGAGAGGTGTAGACTGCATCCTGCACTGATGCCTCACTCAGGAAGAAGAAGTTATCTTGCTTAACGATTTCCCTACCAAAGCATGTGGTGGTCATTTGTCTGGGTTGGAAACAACCCAAAAGATTTTACGAGAAGAGTACTTCTGGCCGAAACTAATCAAATATTGTATCAAATCGGTCAAGAAGTGCCACCTGTGTCAGATCTTTTCTCGGAAGATGAGGGCACATCCCGATCCCATGTTTCCTATCATCACAGTTGGTCCCTTCACCAAGTGGGGGATTGATTACACTACATGCAACCCTCCTTCAGCTAGGGGGCACCGTTATATCATTGTAGCCATAGACTACTTCATGAAGTGGGTCGAAGCTATGCCAACATTTAAAGATGATGGGGAGACTGCAACTCTCTTTTTATTCAACCATATAATAGCAAGGTTTGGCATCCCGAGAGATATTGTCACTAACCATGGCAGTCACTTTCAGAACCAGATGATGACTAAGTTAACATCAAAGCTTGAGTTGTGGCAAGAACATTTGTCACCCTACTACTCCCAAGAAAATGGTCAGGTGGAAGCTGTAAATAAATCTCTTAAGACCATCCTATAGCGAACGATCAACTCAACCAATTAAAATTGGCATTTGATGTTATACTCAGCATTATGGACTTATCGAATGTCTGTTAAGATTGCAACTAGTTTCTCACCTTTTAAACTCATTTACAGGCTAGAAGCAGTCTTTCCTATAGAATGTCAAATCCGGTCCCCAAAATTGGCAGTACAGTTATTGCCAGACATTTCTTCACTTGAAGAACGGTTATTATACCTTGAGTGGCTCAATGAGTAGCGTCATGATGTGGCCCTGGCCAAAGAGGCTCACAAACATAGTCAAGTGTCAGTATGATCAGTCTATTCGTCCTCGGGTTTTCTCTGAAGGTGACCTTGTCCTAGTTTATGACCAAGATAAGGACCCCCTGGGGGCAGGAAAATTCAAACCCATGTGGTTTGGACCCTTCATCATAAAAGAGGTTCTAAAAAGGGGCACTTATCGTCTGGTTGACTTTGAGGGAAATGCTCTGGCGGAGCCTAGAAATGGGCTCTACCTCAAGAAGTATTACTCATAGGTAGGTCACCTTGGGTAACTTTTTGTAACATATGTATAGTCTTTTTACTATTACTTTCTAGTTTCTTTTAGTATTATGGATGTGTCATTTTTGATGTTATCTTTTGTCACTATGGTAGATGTCAAGTGAATCAGAGGTGCTCATTGGATATGC